>CAJNIZ010039225.1:19507-35168 GCA_905231905.1 Symbiodinium pilosum | reverse complement strand
TTTAGGGATAAGGGGTTTTGGGTTTAGGGTCGAGGTTTAGGGTTTAGGGCTTAGGGAATGGAACATTGCCAAGTACACTGAGGTGTGTTATGGCTTTTTGTAAGTATCTGAATCTGCAAAAGAAGAAGCAACCAAGCTGGGTATACTTTCAGGTGCACTTGCGGGCAGAAGGAGGTTTACACATGTCATCGTCCTGTACGGGGTCAGAAGTATAGCCACAAGTATTACAAAACCCATACTGCTTATTGCATTAATCTTTTTTGAAAGCATCCATGAACTCCTGAAATGCATATATATATATGTATATACATAAATATGCATTGAGAAGTTTCCAGCCTCGAGAATGCTGTCGAACTCGCCAGAACCTACTTCTCGTCGAGCTTCAGCGCTTGCTTCCTAATCGGTGAGCGTCAGCAGAAATTAGGGTTGAGGATGTCCAGGCTGTCAAAGGGGTGGGACACGTGAGCATTTGAGCTATTAAGACCTCTAGTGCCTTGAGCAACGAAACCCACAGCAGACGCGAATGATTTAGTCCTGAACGTTGAACCCTACCATGGAACGGCTTTGTGGCTTGAGGTCTGCATAGGGCTGCTACATCTTGAATTGTCATCTGGTCTTCTGCAGTCCACCAAAGTGAGCTCTTTAAAAGCAACTGGGTCCTTTTCATGAATACTCTCAGGTAGGGTTTAGGGTTGAGGGTTTAGGGTTTAAGGATCTCAATTTGTTCCCCTGCCGCGGAAAAAGTGCTCCGTTCAGACTAGTAATGATCATCCCGTCAGTCGACCCAGTAATGTTGGATATGAGCTGTGGTATAAACTCCTAGGATCTCCCTGAATAACCCCTATAATGGTCCCCTATATATTCCCCTAGATAACTCTCTCTAAGGATTTAGACCCTAAGCCCTATACCCTAAATTCAAACAGAGAGGGTTATATAATCCACTATATATGCGCATATAAACCCCCTTAAAGGAGTTTAGACTATAGCCCATATGGCACCCAACCTAGGTAGGCTACTACACAAGGCGTTAGGGCTTAGGATTCAGGGACCGTAGTAGTGTTGTCTTCCAGGGTACAGATACATGTATGCATAGATCGGTGTACACGCATACTTCTACAAGTCATAAATGAGTAGATAGGAGGACCATTCGTGCAACAAAGTAGGTACAACAAAGGATGAGTGGTGTCGAGGGTTTAGGCATACAGGCATACATCCATCCATCCATCCATCCATCCATCCATCCATCCATCCATGCATCCATCCATCCATCCATCCATCCATGCATGCATGCATGCATGCGTGCATGCGTGCATGCGTGCATGCGTGCATGCGTGCATGCGTGCATGCGTGCATGCGTGCATGCGTGCATGCGTGCATGCGTGCATGCGTGCATGCGTGCGTACATAAATACATAAATACATAAATACATAAATACATAAATACATAGATGCATGCCTGCATGCACGTGCACAGTGTGATTTCCGCCCAGGCTCCGCCACGTAGCAGAACTTCCCGACACAAACGCGGCCTCGGAGCAATGATTCATCCTAAACCCTAAAGCCGAACCCCAAACTGACTTCGGTCTCTGGGGACCCTCAGGATACTTTTGGGGACACCAGTGACGTGTGGATTATTAGCAGGTTATGGGCTAGTTATTGCAGACACTCCGACGCCAGGGGCGCATATGGCTCAAGCTACCTGACTCACAGCTGAGCTACAGAGAATGAGCGCACAGATGCCCGCGTAATGCCCAGAAGTATCCACAGGGATATCCTCGACCTCAGGGGTTTAGGGGAGGAAGCTTCAGGCAAACAAAAGCCGATTGGGGTAGCTTAGGGGGTGTGGGGAGTTTCCCTCAAAGGTTCTGGAACTTGGGACAACGACCGATTTGTATTTCCCCTTAGCTTTTCTCCCGCAGCTTTTGAGATGTAGTGGTTCATGCTTCATTGAAAGTAGTTCTGCAGGTATGATGAAACTATATACACGAAAAAAGATAAGGATAATAACAAGAATGAAGGCATAATCGTAATAATGACGAGTAACACTAAGAAGAAAATAATTCAAGCCGTAACAGTGAACATACTGACCCGATTCAGAAAAAAAGGATGCGTACTTCACATGTCCCATGCTTCTTTTCCTGCTTTTTTCGCCCTAGAGCTCTTAGTCTTTAAATAATCCCTAAGGGTCCAGGGACCCAAATAATAGGGTTTTAGGGCCAAAATACGAATAATGTTATTGGTATTTGGGCCCTACAACCCTATTATTTGGGTCCTTGGACCCTGAGGGTAATGCATGCAGGTGGGCCCGAAGGAGGACCTACCGTGGGCCATTTTTGGAGCAGTTATCGTAGGGAGGCTGATTTTCTAGCAAACTAACCTGGAAGTTTGCAAGACTTTGTGGTCATGAACATGGGGTAGGGTTTATAGTGACCTACTATACAGGTATTTCTCGAAATAGGGGCCCCAAGGAATAAATCGGAACTGTATGGAAATTATGGCCGGGCCCCCCATAACTTGAGGATTCTCTAGAACTCATGTTGATCAACTTCCAGAAGCTCGAACCACCATACGGACAAATGCCCCAAGGGGGTCTATATACCCAGGGCCAGGTTGGGAATCCTATCCCCTAAGGGTCCAAGGACTCAAATAATAGGGCCCCTTTAAAAGGGGTTATAGGGGGATATATAGGGATATATGGGGATTATATAAGGGTCCATGATGGTCCATGGACTCAAATAATGGGGGTTTAGGGCCCAAATACTATAATCTGAATGGTATTTGGGACCTGAAACCCTATTATTTGGGTCCTTGGACCCTTAGAATATTACTTGGAGTTTCTATTAACAGGGGGTCCCCCTGAGATACGCCCGATCCTATCCCAGGAACTGCACAAGTTGAGCCGCTAGACTTTGGAACTCCTTGAACTGTACATGGGCTGTTCTCGAAGTTATGGGCCGCTGTTTGTACAAGTAGTAGATTTAGGGTTTAGGGTTTAGGGTTTAGGGATTATATTATGACACCTAACATTTTGGGTACCAAAATGGGACCCTAATTTGGGGAACTACCCACATGGCTTCTCGCTGCCAGGAGCCTGGGCACAACTCTCCGTGAGACGGATGGGCCTCAATGAAGGGCCGAAGCTATGTGAGCGGGTTGGGGGCTTAGGGTTTAGGGATAAGGGTCTAAACTCCTTAAAGGGAGGTTATATAGGGTAGCATTATTAATTATGAAGGTTATCAAGGGGGGTTCCAGGAGTTTAGACTATGGCACATCCTAAAGGCTCTTAGGACTGAACTATCGGGAAGGTAGACTCGTGATTAATAACCCCCCTACCACTTGATAGGGATGATAGTAGGTATCCAAGTATTTTCGCCCTTAAAAGGAGGGGGTGTATTCATCAAGGGTCTACACTACCTCAGGCTCACACACTATAACCTGAAGGGGCGTCGATGGATCTTAGGGTCAAGCACTAGGTCTACAGACTTGGGGTTGTGTTTTTTGGGATTTGAGGTTTGCGGCATATTGTGTCAATATAGAAGCGTTAGGTTTTAGGGTTACGGTTGATACCACAAATCCTTGGGAGACAAGCCCTAAACCCCAAACCCTATAGATTTAGGGTTTAGGGTTTAGGGTTTAGGCATAGTACCCCGAAGGTTATGCAGGGTTTTTAGTATCATCGGCGTGCTTCCCTTAGTACCAAGGCTCGGGGACCGAACTTCATGACAGTGATCCATCTTAGCCCTCTGAAAGCATTTAGGGTTTAGGATTTGGGGGTATAGGGCTTGGGGTTTAGAGCTTAGGGTTTAGGGCCTTGGGGGTTTAAGAGTTTGGGGTTTAGGGCTAAAAGCATGTTCAAGGTGTTTGGCTGCGGATTTGGGCCGGAGGCTTCTACCCTGAGGTCCGGGTGGTTGGCAAAATTATGATCCCTTTTTGGGTACCCTAAATAACAGGTGCCGTATTATAATAGGGATCCAAAAAAGGGACCATAACTTTGACAACCACGCATGTGCTGGCAATTGCGAAGAATACACAAAGAACTTAATGAAGCCGAGCCGGCACCTCTTTCGGTTCACATATGAAGGGGTTTAGGGTTGAGGGTTTAGTTGCTTTCCTAACGGACCTCAGAACAGACCCCCTAAGAAGGACAGTTAGAAGATACTTAGATGGGAACCTAGATCTAAGGTTAAAACCATGGGCCCCTAGTATGGGCCCTTAACTTTGGGATCTTAATATACCCTGAAGCTAGGTGCCCAGGGGGTCTGTCCTATGCAGGGGTTTCCTTGGGGCTCCTTGACAGAAGGGCTGTCAAAACGGCGGCCCGCTTCTGAATGCGCTAGATATTGGGGGCCGTACTCTACTAGGGACCCAGAATCAGAAGGGGCCCTCATTAGCATATATGTGTATATATATATACATACATACATACATACATACATACATACACATGCATATAATATAAACCCTGCGGGATCCACGTGGCCAATAGTCGGACGCTTCTCCAAATACAACTGTACCACAACCAGCTAAAACAGGAAGCCCCAAGGAGCCAGTTATTGGTTGGACAGAAAGACCATGTCTGGGGAATCCCAAACCCGTGTTCTTTGCCAAGTGTCCTGCCGCAACCACCTGCTTCACATGGGGTCTGGGGCTTCGGGCTTCGGGCGTGGGGTATAGGGTTAGGGTATAGGGTCTGGGGTTAGGGTTAGGGTCTGGGCTTAGGCTTACTCATGTGCAGTTGGGGTGTCTGAATGTATGATTTGGGAGGTGGGTTTTAGGGTTTAGGGTTTTAGGGATTTCGGCTTAGGAGCTCAGAGACTTGGGAGCTTTTTCTTCAGGTCCCTTCCGCCGAAGCCTGCCGCAATCTAGTAATTACATCTGGGTAGTGTTGCGTTGGTGGTTGAACCAAGTAAGATTCTATTCTTCTTACAAAGCACTACGTCGACAGGAAGATATGGTCCTACTTTCTAGTGGTTATCAGACCCAAAGGGTCCATGTAGGTATATGGTATATACTTAGGGGTCAAAGGGGTTCCCATATACCTACTTTAAGGCCTAAGTATATACCATACAGCTACATGGACCCTTTGGGAGAATACCCCCTAGGAGCCCATGAGGCTAAAAGCTGATCCCTAAACAACACCACAGCGCTTCAACCGAAACCCTAAACACTATAAGCACTATACATTAGACTGTATTTGAGGTCTACCTGGAACTCAAAAGACTCCAAAGTGGGTAAACAAAAAAAACATTGTTCTAAACACTACACCCTATATCCACTTGAATGGGACCCTACATTTGGGAAATCATACAACCCATATGACCCCTATGGTTTAGGGCAAAATGGCCTTGCGCAATCTCGCTCCATGGTTTGCCTTTCGCGAGAGACAGGCCATGGTGTACTGGCGCATGGTACCTCTGGACTCGTTTCCTAGTTTAGGATTTGGGGCTTTAGGTTCAGGTTAGGGTTTAGGGCTTTAGGTTCAGGGTTTAAGGGTTTTGCCTAGTTTAGGGTTTCGGAATCAGGGAGTAGGGTTTAGGCTTTAGAGTTTAGGGTTTCTCGGGCTCCCACTAATTTCGTGGGCGAAGCCCCGGGGTGAGGGTCCATGTCTAACGTCTACGGTTTATAGGGTGTAGGGTTTCGACAGTTTTCCTGCGCACCCTGAGGATTTACACCCCGTTAAGAAAGCATAAATTGTGTACCCTGCTCAGGCTATGTGGGACCAAAAAACATCAGGTTGCAAACTTCAAAGTTTAGGTTTAGGGTTTCTACCCTCCCCGAGACTAACACGGAACCCAAAAACGTGCCTAAGAGAGACCACTGTCTTATTTTGAAAAGGTCTCTCTGTGAGGCTCCAGGTCACTCTGGGGGAGGATATGGATTGTTCTCAAGATTCTGGACCAGGACACCAGAGATAGGACTCGTTCACGGCCGCATCGAGAGAAGCAAGGACCTGTGCGACCGAAGGTCATCCCAGAAAAAATCAACTTCCTTGCAGAAAAGATTGTACCCCTATTATGCAGGAAACCCAAAAAGGAACCACAATTTGACAAGGGACCTTCCATGTGAAGCTTTCTCTCATGGGTACCCCTGCTAGCTCTCTCCCGCCCCTATACTAGCCAAGTTAGGGATAATTAGGACTAATGATTTTTTTTTGCAGGGCGAACTGGGGGGGGGTAGGGGACAAATGACTCTATCATCTGCAGAGCTCTATCAACCAGCCCGAGCTCCAAACCTAATCCTCAACCCTGAACCGGGATAATCTAGGATAATTTCCACTCCCAATTTAACGCCATTTGGGTACTACTCCTTATACTTTAGGGTAAGGTCGCGTTAAATTGCCCAGTAAACCTCTAGACCTTTCCTTCCCTAAGGGTCCAAGGACCCAAATCAAAGGGATTCAGGCCCCAAATACCATTCAGATTATAGAAATTGGGCCCTAAACCCGCATCATTTGAGTCCATGGACCCTTATCTAATCCCATATATCCCTATATATCCCCCTATAACCCCCTTTTAAAGGGGCCCTACTATTTGAGTCCTTGGACCCTTAGGGCTTAACAGCAAACCCAGCTTATGGAGCCCGGGGGCCGTGGAGAGCTCGAGCTTCGCTGCTGCAGCAGCAGACAGAAGCTCTGGCGTCATGGGCTTGAGCTCCGGGCCTCTGATGTCCATGTAGCTATATGGTATATAGTAGATAGAATATTAGGGTTATATTGGGGTTATATAGGGATAATGGAAAAGAAAATGGAAGCTACTATTTAGGGTTTAGGGTTTATGGTTTAGAGTGTATAGTACCCAAAGGGTCCATGTAGGTATATGGGATATACTTAGGGCCCAAAGGGGGTCCCATACACCTACTTTAAGGCCTAAGTATATGCCATATAGCTACATGGACCCTTTGGGTCAGGCTGGAGGGTTTAGCGTTGAGGGTTTAGGGTTTCTGGGTTTAGGGTTTATAGGGTCCAGGGCCTAGGGTTCAGAGTTTAGGGTTTTGAGTTCAGGGGTTTGGGGAATGATATGGGGATATGTAAGTTAACAGTAGAAAGACAACGGACAAGAGTATTCACAATGAACTGACAACTCAGGTCATATGGGGGCTTGCGGGGTTCTGGCGGTTCATAGGGGGGTATAACCGCACTTGTTTTTGTTGTTGGGACCTTTTTTCCTACCAAAGGTCAGAGCGTTCAGCAAAAGACCCCTCAGATGACCATCCCCCATGCGCCATACTTACTACAGCTCGCAGCGGACATCCCAAGAAACGCTATTCTACACGAGCAATCAGAAGCGCATTGCCAGCATTTGCTCCTGAACCAGTTTGGGGGTAAGGCCTCATGGTTCGAAATCTACAGTTTAGAGTCTACCAGTGAGGGCTTCCTAAGTGACTCCTATATCCTGTACGTTATCTGTTCTCGCTACGGGATTGCAAAAATGGGTGGTTGTCAAAATTATGGTCCCTTTTTGGATCCTTATCAGCATACGGCACCTAATAGTTAGAGTACCCAAAAATGGACCATCATTTTGACAACCACCCAAATGTAGTCTCGCAGCTGCAGTAGGGGGCACCAGCCTGTAGGGCTTGAGGACCAACAACACTTTGGAGGGGCGGGAGTGGTGCCTTAACGCTTTACACATGGCATTCATGTATTGACGCAGCGCTGGCCCCATGAAGACTGTAGCAACTTCCAGCTGAGGATAAGAGCCCGCAATGAAAATCCAATGCAATCCTGGTATTGCTCCTGCACTGTGCGAGGACCACATATTAGCACAATATTATACGTCTGTATACCTCCACAAAAATCAAACCTACAAGTGCTACCGCACAAGCCGGAGGTACTTCCTTGTTGGGTATTTGGATGCGGACCTGTAAGGCAACTCCTAGATAGTAAGCCCTGATAAGCCCTTTAGCGATGAAAACCCTGAACCCTTAACCCTGAAACCCAACGAATGCAGTTTAGGGTTCAGGGGGAGCTTTTTTGCCCTCATCCCTTTGGCTTTTGAGCTCAGTGGCGCTTTCGTCGAATGGACTTGCACTGTTTGGCCTGCTTGGGTGAGAGTGAGTGAGGGGAAGGTTTAGGTTTTGAGCCTTGGCCTTACAGCTTGTGGACCAAAACCCACGTGTGATCGTTACTCAAGTTATTCAAAGGGTCTTCAGTATAGGATATCAACCCAAACTCACGTTACAAATTCCTAGTAGACCTACAGTCCCAGTGTAGTTTTCATCAGGGACTACACAAGGGCCATAGGCCGAAGAGTCAAGTAGGGAATACTCTCACCAAGTTTATTCCCACCCTAAACCCTAAGCACTTCTGTTTCAGCACTTGAACGTGTAGGGAATGGTGGACGACTGAGGGCTCAACGTGGAGCTAAGGACCCCAGCGTTTAGGGTTTAGCTTGTACCCGGTACCACTACATATCACCGCCAGGTGTCAAACCTTTGGAGGCGCACCCTGTCGTGAGGATTTAGGTTGTGTATAGTGATCAATATAGAAAAACTGGCAACCTGCCACGAAGCTAATGAGGTTATACGGGCATGCCCAGGCAGGCGTCTGGTTCAGGATGTCGGTGTTCTTCCAAATACGGTCCCCTAATACCACCAAACAGAATTGCTACGATATAATACGATCATTACTGCCATTGACACTACTACTGCGGCTGCTGCTGCTACTGCTGCCACTGCCAATGCTCCTCAGGCCTTCATCGACCAATATACCTTGGGCCCTGCCCCCACCCATTAACAGTCTGTAACAGGGGTACTATTAAGGGCTCTATGTGTTATCTTGAAAATATTACCCAATTGCTAATGAGCCGGGGCAGTATCCAAAGTATATACCAAAATCTAAACCCTATAACCTCGCTGGTTCGGATAAATTCTGGATGCCTTCGCCTGGCTAACTCTCGAGACACTTGCTTTCTACTTTCTGACAATATGAGGCTGCACGGACCCTGCCCAACAAAACCATGAGGGGTGCAAGGAGCCTGTGCAAGTACTATAAATAATGCGCTACAGTGTGTATAACCTGAAAATGACTGTAAATACTGAACAGCAGCGTTTCCTGAAACTGGGTTCAAATGGTACTAACCTCTAGAGGAAGGTGATACATCGTCCTTCACATCTAGGAAGCGTGCATATTTTAGCACAACTCAAACCATTTCGACCCTCAAGCTCAAAAAACGCGCCCTACCACGTTGGGAAGCCCTGTATGCGTGTGTGCGTAATGATTGTTCTCCCCTAAACCCTAAACCCTAAACCCCCTGAAAGTAAGAGCTGCCCAGCCGCATAGCGCCTGTCTTTGGCAGAGTCCTTGCATAAGCTGGCTGAAGGCATGCGGGGTGTGGATCTCATAGAATGGGAGCTCCGCAAGAAAGGGAGGCCCTAGGGACCCCAGGATATATAGGGATTTTGGGAATCCCTATTCGGGGTTACATAAAGATCACTTTGTGTAATGCTCAAATATAAGAGGCCGCGCTAAACCCTAAATCCTAAAAGCCTTAACCCTCAACCCTAAATCCTGAACACCCAATACCCTAAACTGCTTAGCCAGAGCTCTCCCAAAGGCTTAAAATGCTGTACATGATCTACGGTCTGACCTATATGGCCCCTGATTAAAGGAGTTTAGACTCCAGCTCATACAAGGGTTCTATAGTAGGAAAGTTTTTAAGGGGAGGGGATTCATTTCCGGTCGTTCACTCGATGCGGGCCACCACTTTTAATGTTCTGTACAGGGTTCAGGGTCTAGGGGTCTCAGCTGGGCTTAGGGTTTGTGGCTAACCAGAGGGCTCATGGGATATTTGTGTGTGTGTACTTGGGGCCCGCAAGGGGTCCGTCCTTAGGTACCTAGACACCTGAGCGTGGACCCGTGAAACACGAATACTTTGCTTCCTTACAAGCTATGGACGCATGGGTTCTCCCAACCCTCCCAGGCATACAGTACTGGCCCCCCAGGCTTCTCCCTAAATTGAAAAATCATACAGAAGCCTAAGTAAGAGGGAACCTTAGTGGGAAGTAATATAGGGGGAGGCTCAGTAACCCGTAATGGACCCAGCCTTCAACCGTAAGGCTTGCCGAAGATGGAGAGCCACTGGTGCGGCCTTGGATTCAAAGGCAAAAGGCCTGAAAACATCCAGTACTATTCTTGTTATCATTGAGTATCATTGTCATTGTTATTATTATTATTGTTATCGTTATTGCTTTTACTATTCTTACTATTCTCTTTACTTCTATTCTTATTCTTACTACTCACAAGTACGTACCCCTGTTACCTCCATACTTTCGTGGCATAAGGCACGTGCGCCTAACATGCGGGTACAGTTCCGGCAAGTACCCCGCTGCTATTGTCCATGAACCCTAAACCCTAAACCCTAAACCCTAAACCGTGTGGCGCATGGAGTTTTCAGATTTCAGGCTCTGAAGCGGTACACGTCCTTTGGCGCAGTGGGCTACTTTGTCCTTGCTGCATGAAGCATATCTACCATGCTGGGGTTTAGGGGTTTAGGGTTTAGGGTTGAACTTTCCTGGGCATCACTGGGAACTGAAGCCATAACCGCACCCACCCGAACCCCACACATGCCTAAACTCGACACAGAAAACCATCTATCACATGGCATCAGCCTAGTCTGACCCCATGCCTCTACCGCAAGCCAGGTCTGAACCTCAACGTTTTTGCTAGGGATCCACATAGCCCAATGTGGGTAATATTCGGCAATCTTGTGGGGAGCTCAGGGTTGAGGGTTTAGGGAAGGGATCCAAACAGAGGAATGTATGTCGTATTTACAAGTTTCAGGGCGCAACGTAGGTATTTTTTGTATACTTGGACCCCTAGGGCTCTCTCTCCAAGCGACCCTGGCGCCAGCCGCAGTCGTCCTACCGGCATGTACAACGTGGCTTGTGGGGAAAGTACCTAGTGAACCTCAGTTAGGGCCAACTCTAAACCTAAAGCCTAAACCCTTAACCCCTATACCCTATTAAGGATCGGGGGTAGCAGGGAGGATTCAAGATTATTGGTGATTGCTAGCCTACCTGGAACCACCCCATTCTTTGGGTTTAGGGTTTAGGGCCATAGAGTTCAAGTACGTAGGTAGTACAGAATTTGGGCCCGATGGTGCTTCTGTTTAGCTGCTTCGGGGACTAGATGCATACTACCGCAATTCTCAGCCTAAACCCTAAACGCTAAAACTCTAAACCAATACTCGGACCCGTAGTTGCACATGAAGCTCGGAGAATCTTTACATGCAGGCCCTGCAGAAAGGATCGAAAAAGATGGAAACCTCCCGTCTACGAGGACTTGCCCTCACCCAAGCATTGGGTAGTAGTAGGCTCAGAGGGACTTGGGCAAAACAAATACAAGGGGGCGTTATACGACTTTTATTTGGGTTATAAACATACTTTCTAAGTCCACTCCATCAGTGGCAATATGTATACACATCATGGGCAATTATATTGACTACTGGTTACTTGGACCTTAGGGAAACAGCCTCTGATACACCTGCAATACAGGCTCTGGGCTTGGGGCTTAAGATGTCACATGTCCTACTCCTCAAAAAAATCCATGGGGACGAGGTCCTGAGAAATACCTTTTCTGCATAAGCCCTACATTGACACTCACCCCGTTATCCACACCCGAAAACCGTGCAAACAATCCAGCCCGCATGCACATCCTTCCTGCGGAAATCCTAGACTCAAAAGTCAGAATCTCAAAGTCCACACCCTCATCCTCATTCCTTGTTGCAGCCTTGACCCTAAATCCTCAACCCTAAACCCTGAACCCTAAAATCCTAAAGCCTAAACCCTGAACCCTAAACCTTAAACCCTTCTTGGGGCTTTAGTGACCCAGTCTCCTGGCGCCCTCTGAGGCGAGGTGGGTGAAGTCCAGGAAGCCCTGAAGATGACTGAGGACCTGGATTTCAGCTGCTTCCGACATTATGCAAACGAAGGTTTACTAGCGTAGGATGGGGGGGTGGGGCCTATAATACTCACTTTGTTATGGCTTTATAGAGATTATATAGGAGTCAAAGGTACTGAAATTACAAGAAGAGGTTAACATCTACCCGCGTTTAGCTTTGACGAAGCTAGGTGGGTATGTTACTACAAACGAATGTCACCTACAAGAGTGCTGAAGACGCTAAAGACAACAACGGGTGATTTGTTGAATCTAATTCCTCTAAGCACTCATCAGCCAGCACCCCCTCGACTAAATGGTGCTGGTGGCACGGATGATGCATGCATGAAAGAAGAGGAAGAGGATCTCGGGTAGCGCAAGCGGGGAGATAGCCATATAGCCTAGAGCAAGGACCAAACCAAATACTTGCAGCAGAAAGTCTAGAGAGCAGCTTGAGCTTGGGTCATGAAAGCTTTCAAATGAGCCCTTGAAATTCAACTTCAAGGGCCGGTTAGATCATCCCCCCTAACCATCACTGTGTATAAGTGCTTTCTGTTGCACAAATTGCCTGGGTTTCCGGTCGCAGTGAAGGAAGGAATCCTACACCAGCCTAGGCATGGTAGATCATAAAAAGTACAGCAACAAAAGTACCTAAGTCGTGACTGGGCTCTTGTTGAAATACTGTGAGAATGGTCATGTTTAATGTATCTTGGGCGCAGGTATACATGACATTTGGAGATGTTGTTCAACAAGAGAGAGGTGAAAGTTATGCTCCATCAACAAGACCAGGATCGTCCAGCTACCCTCTGTTTTTGGCCTAAATACCCGCCCCTATAGACACGATTTAAATGTACCTGAAGTGTGCAGGCACTTGGAGCACACAGTTTGAATTCACCTAACAAGTACAAAAGCCGAGCCTACATGGCTTTATGGGCAGGGTACTTCAAGCTCAAATTATTCTACGATCTAGGTACTTGGACCCTTCGGCCATACTTGGAGGGTCATGGGGACTTAGTAAGTAGGCTAATAACCCCTATAAGCCATATAATATCCCCAATTATCCCCATTATTAACCAAGTCTCCATGACCCTCCAAGTAGCAGCTAGTGACTAGTGCAGCTGCGCGACATCTGAGGTCACGTATGCGAGTGGCTGCTCATCCTGTAGAAATTGTCTTGGCATGGATGGGCTAGGTAGGTATTCACAAAACACTTGGGCTGGGGAGTAGCGGTTAGGGTTTAGGGTCTATGCAACAATGGGATTCGTGAAGAATCAATTTCTAGAAGAATAAGGAACCACGAATTGGAAAGAGGAATTATCCGGTTCTTCAAGGATCAGGGAGGCATATCACGAAACAGTAGTCTCACTCAGCATAGTAGCTATAGGTGAATGTATAGGATACTCTCTGGCTACAACTTAGACGATGCCCTACGCAGCAATTAGGTGAGCATGTCTTTTGGTGGTGGAACCAAATAATGTCCTCTCCTAAAACCACCCAAAATATGCAAAATAATTGCCTTTAGACCTTTTCGGCTTCTTTTTTGAAGGTTTGTGGGCCCTACTGTTGAGACCCGGGTACCCGAAGTTGGGGCAGTGTGGAATCTGGCATTCAGCCCGGCGCCGAGTGCTTAACGAAAATGAACTAGCGGTCCTTTAGGGATTCTAGAAATATGTGAGCTATAGCCTAAACTCCTAGTATCCCCCTTAAAAACCCTATAGTAGTCCCCAACGTACTCCCCTGTATAGCCCCCTTTTAGGAGTTTAGACTATAGCTCATGTAGCTTTCAAGGTTTTAAGGTTTAGGGTTTTAGGTGTAGGGTTTAGGGTCAGGGGGGGCTTAGTCAGTGTACTTCTAACCCTTCTAAGACAGTTATCACTGTTATTAGCCTACTTACTAGCCCCCCGGACCGATTCTCCAAGTGCGCGTGCCTTGTAGAGATTCTATATAGAAGTGCTGTTGAGACATTTCTTTGTACCTGAAGCCTATATATCAAAAGCATGAAGCCCCAACATCTGACATGGGCAGCGCTACATAACTGAACTTGCGACAGCAAAAACATGCAACTATTCCAAACATATACAGGAACATCATGGAAGCTGGTTTTTTTGCAACCTTCACTAGAAGCATACTTGTTCCTGCGGGCTAGGCTGTTTATCCCTTTTCACTGCGGATGACCCACTCATTCCCGTAATTGCCCAAACCCTAAACCCTGAAGCCTTTAGGGTTTGGGGTTTAAGGTTTAGGGCTTGATGTTTAGGTTTCGGATTCAGGGTTCCGGGTTTAGGGTATAATTTTATGGGGGTCTCCGAATACTCTGCGTGTACCCTGAACCCTGAACCCTAAACCCTAAACCCAAAACCCTAAACCAGGTGGCAGAGCCTCACCTTGTCCTCCGTCGCATCCATCCCAAAAGTGGCTGCAGCCACATCAATGTGGTCGGGGCTCAAACCCTCCTGCGAAAGCTTGACAACCCTAGGGCTCCAGTGCCAAAAAATGATGGGTTTTGGGTTTAGGATGTAGAATCTAGGGCTTAGGATTTAGGATTCAATGTTCAGGGTTTAGGGTATAGGGCCCAAACGTTACCTATTTTGGGCTACAGGGTTTCCCCAGGCTGCATTGCCGAGAACTTGGCGATTTTTGGGCTAAAGGTGTACGAAGCGCTGTTCAGGCTACATATGGAGGCTGGGAAGAATAGAGTCCCGATGTTCGGTTTAGGGTGAAGGCCCTGAGGAAAGGCCATCAAAAACAACTTTTTTACCAATCAAAAAAAACAGTTCCAGGTCAAAAAAACTTTTTAGGCATCAACAAAAAATCCGCATCAAAAAAACTTTATTGTCGCAAAATGCTGACCTTTCCTCGGTCTGGGATTGCTCCGGCCATCAAAAAAACTATTCTCCAATCAAAAAAAACATTGGGGGTGAACCTCTCAGATTATAATATTACCTTCAAAGCCTTCCTTTTATACACCCCCTTCAAGCCCTTCAGGCCACCTTTCACCGACATCCAAAAATAGGTAAACATCAAAAAAAACGAGGGCCAGAAGACTCTTAATCGCAATACAAGTAGCAGTAGCAGTAGCTGTGGTACTCCTATTATAAATATTAGTATTAGCATTAGTAATAATAATATTAATGTTATTGGTATTAAAATTAGTAGTAGTATTAGTATTAATAGTATAAGTAGCATGAATTATATCAGTATTGCTATTTGTATGAATATTTTCTTAATATTAATATTAATATGAACATTAGTATGAACATTTTTCTTAATATTAATATGAACATTAATAGAATAATAGTAGTAGTACTAGTTTTCATATTAGTATTAATATATAAAATATTAACATTAAGTAGTATTAATCGTATTAATAATATGACTAGCACTAATAATAGTAATGTTAGTACCAATATTATTATTAATATTAGTAACAATAAGAATATTCTAATACTAAACTTCTTAATCTTAGTATTAGCATTAGTAATACTAATAATATTAATAATCTGTATTTAGTATCAGTATTAATATCAGCATCAATATTAAGTAATATTTATATATATATAGTAACATTAGTATCAACTAAACCCCAAACCTTAAACCCATATCATGCAGGGACGATGATATAGGGATTATGGTATAGGTTTTATAGTCCTTTCCCAGTTGCAGATCTACCTCTAAATAGCTATTATAAAGCCTCAGATCGCTCTTCCTTCCTTCGTTTGTTCCTTCCTTCCTTCCTTCCTTCCTTCCTTCCTTCCTGCTCTCTTCCTTCCTTCCTGCTCTCTTCCTT
>CAJNIZ010039225.1:5908-19407 GCA_905231905.1 Symbiodinium pilosum | reverse complement strand
TTCCTTCCTTCCTTCCTTCCTTTTGTTCCTTCCTTCCTTCCTTCCCTTCCTTGTTCCTTCCTTCCTTCTTTCCTTGCTTGCCCCTGCTCTCTATGTCTACACCTGCACGGAAAGTTTTTGTTTGATCCGGCAAAAGTTGTTTTTGATGCTGCGCCTTTTCTTCTTTTCTCTCCACACTCTGGCCTTTTCTGCTCATTATTCAATAGGATTTTTTGTTTGATACGAAAAAAGTTTTCTTGGATGCCCAAAAAGTTTTGTTTTGATTGGTAAAAAAGTTTTGTTTTGATGCGCATGCCCTAAACCCTAAAACCTAAACGGCCGCAAAACTCTTATCCCCCCAGCCCTTGTATCCCCAACCCCACGTAATTCCCTCCCCCTGATGTCGTTTTCCTAGTGTGGTGTACTAGAATACATTGCGGTTGTTAGTTGTAAGGCGGTGGGGGGGGTTAACATGTGGCGAAGAGGATTAAGTACTATCAAGCAAAGAAGACGACACCTCAAAGCCAAAAACAAGCATCCACCAGCTGACAAACTAACTATGAACTGAATCCTGAAGACGGGTTCAAAAACTAACATAAGCCAATCCAATGCCGTGGTTTAGGGTGTAGGGATTTAGGGTTTAGGGTTGCTGGCGTCTAGGCTTGAAGGTTTAGGGTCCCCGTAGAATCTGTAAGAAGGACCCCCACTAGCCCCGCAATGGGTTCAGAAGCTCACATAAATAGACGCCAGGTTTTAGAGTTTAGGATTAAAATGGTTAAGTGCTTGAGGATTAGTAGTTAGGGTTTCGGCTTCCTGTTGAGCAGGAGCGTCCATAGGCCTAACCTTTCCGCAAAATGGCATCATTCAGTGACCTCAGCGCCCAAAGACAAGAGTGAGACCCTGCTTGCAAGTCCCATCCTCCGGGCGCTCCTTTTTGAAACTAGTACACTGGTTCCTTGTTTGGACAGTAGTACCTGGACCCCAAAAGTATGTAAAACAATGGCCTTTATGGCTGCTATTCTGGGTTTAGGGCTATTATTTTACATACTTTTGGGGTTTAGGTAAAACCTACAGTATAAAAAGTTAATCCCCATGCGCTTTTGAATGAGATCAGCTAAAGACCATATTCCGCGATGACCCAGACTAAACTAATGCCGTTGTTAAAAACCCGACTGTTCAGAAATGCACCATAGCAGGCTTACTAAGTCCTAAACCCTACGCACGAGCAGAACGTTTAAGAAATTAGGGCTTTGGCAGTAATTATCCTAGAAATGTGGAACGCAGGTCCTTATGACGGATACTGTGGGAGGCAAATCAAGTTTGCCCTAAATCCTGAACCCTGAAACCCCAAACCCTAAAACCCTAAAACCCTAAACCCTAAACCCTAAACCCCAAACCCTAAACCCCAAACTCCTGAACCCCAAACTCCTAAACCCTAAAACCCTAAAACCCTAAACCCTACACCGCGTGGCTCGTCATGTCGGAGCCTGCCTCGTCTTCCAGCAGCACAGCTGCCGGTGGCAGCATGACCGGCGCAACGCTTCCCTGAATCCTAAAGCTCGCTGGGTTTAGGTTTTGCTTTGGATTTAGAGTCTACGATGTAGGGTTTAGGATTTAGGATTTTGGGTTTAGGGCTCAGGGCTTAGGATTTAGGATGTAAGGTTTAGGGTTCGGGCATTCGGATATGTAGTTTGAGGAGTATTCGTTTTTTGACCTTTCTCTCATAGGCGCGCTTGAATAGAATTAGCTTTTGAGTTCGTGATGACAAGTCATGGGACATTCAGCTTTCCCGGGCAAGTAAACGCACTCTGAAACATCCCCCATCAATATTCCCTAAACCCTAAACCCTGAACCCAGAACACTCAGAACACACTACCTCCACCTCAACTGGCACCGGGTTTGATTGACAACGCGTGGAAGGTTGGTAGAGTTGATACTAAAATTCCTGCATGACCCTACGAAGTAACATGCTTCCCGAGGCAGGTATGTAGTACTTGGGGCGCTGAAGGACTATATTTGTATCAACAACAAGGGTTCTTGCCAACAGCCCCCCTTAAGGCTTATATATGAAACATGTTGAAAACTCACACCTGTGACCCTAAACCCTAAACCCTAAATGCTAAACAAACCCTAAACCCTAAGCCCTAAACAAACCCTAAACCCTAAACCCTAAACAAACCCTAAACCCTAAACAAACCCTAAACCCTAAACTCTAAACTGCAGCAACTGAGGCTGGAGCCTCATAGGCTCCGAAGCCGTGTTGAACAGCGGGCGCAGGTAAAGGAATCCACCTGCTGCAGGGCTTAGGGTTGAAGATTTTGGGTTTAGGGATTAGGTTTCAGGGTTTGGGGTTCAGGATTTCGGGTTTGGGGTTTAGTATTTAGGGTTTGGGGTCTAGGGTTTAGGGTTTGGCGATATTACACCCCCAGGAACGGAGAATCAAATGGAAAAGCACATGGACATGACATGCAAACTGGTCTTCAGATAGACGTTAGGGGGACAGGGCCCAAGTGATGACAATCTCAGTTTGAGTTCTATTTGATATAGTCTACACGATGATTAGACCTGGCAACATCACCATTATTCCATATGCAACCCCAGCTTTGATTTAATCATCCATTTTGATGTCCTTTCGCTTTCCCATTGTTGGTACCCTGAATCCTAGATCTGTATACCGATACCCCATAAACCCTTAACCCGCAACCCTAAAGACTGAATAGCATAGCAATTAACATCGGCTTCTGCATTGCAGGTATACGCTCAGATTCTCTCTTGTACCGGCGCTTCCTATTTGAACCTTTCAAGGCCTTGGGAGGCTTTTGCTTACCGCTGGGGGTTTAGGGTTAAAGGGCCGGCACACAATGGAACTATAAGTGTATATGGTTGTCGCGATGGTATTTGCCAATGTCTGGCCCACCAAGTCCAACAAGAATATAGCCGACTGTAGGGGCCCCACACCCAGAAGAGCCAAGTGCTGAACAAATGTGTATTTAGGGCCGCAGTGGCCTAAAGGTGCAAGTGTCTAACAGCTGAACTGTATATGGAGGACCCAGATGGGCTCCCATATAGGGACCTTCGGCCCACATCACCTACTTTTGTGATTATTGAGGCGCTTGGACCCTTGTGGATACAAACAGACACAGAATTTGGGAAGACTCCAAACCCTAAACCCTATAAAGCTAAACTTTACAGACCATAAACCCCAAATTTAAACTTTAAAGACCAAACCCTAAAACTGGACTATATCAATCCTAAACCCTAAACGTAAACCTTATAAACCGCGAGGCCCTAAGGGGTTGAAGCCCCAAGGCCTGCCACCAGGCACACGACAGCTGCAAGAAGCGCAACGAGAATCCTCAGCACAGGCGTGTGGCCTAGCAGGACCCTAGAAACCCTAAACCCGGAAGCAAAAACCCTACACCCTTAAAGGGGATCTATTAGGTGCTACGTGTGGGCACTTGGGCTAAACTCCCCAGTAACCTGTTAATAAAAGGTTTAGGGCTTAGGGTTCAGGGTACCCTTCTTCGCAAAGATATGATTTATAAGGAGACCCCCAAAAAAAGGGGAACAGGGTTCTACTGGGGTACCTAGTGGGCTTGATAGAAGGTAATTGGTGGGGGTCTAGGTAGGGCCTTTGGGATTTTTTCACAGTCACCCGAAACTAGACAGTTAAAGAACAAAAAAAGCAACAACACAAACAAGAGTTTTGTTTACGGATTAGGGTTCAGGGAGACTGCTGAACCGAAATTCTGTCTCCGTGGTGTCTACCTGGCCATGCAGTAGCCTACCATCCCCTCAAACAAAGCACAATCAAACAAGTTCCACATACACACCTGTAATGATCTCTATGCAGCTGCATATGCAAACCCTACACAAAGCCTAAACCCCTCAAACCCTAAAGCCCGGCAGTTCCAGAGGTTCATGTCTCAGGAGCAGGGACTCCCTAACCCCTCAAGACTAAATCGAATCAAGACAACAACTCTACCCTAGCAATGCGTATTCCCAGTATCTAAACATGGACTGGAATTCCATCAACAAAAACGCAGAATGCTAAGACGACATTATTGGAACCCGCAGAAGAGAAACCGCTATTTTTTGGAAACCCGCTTATACTATTGGATGTTCATCTCTCCCCCACACTAACACCTAAACCGCAAATCATAACCCCTAAACCGTAAACCTAAACCCTAATCCCTAAACCCTAAACCCTATAATCCCTAAACCCTAAACGCTAAACCCCAAACCCTAATCCCCAAACCCTAAATTCGAATCCAACAACCTCCAGGCCATGTGGCGACAGCATGTCACTGGTACCCTCAAGACCTGACTGGACTGTATTAGAGTTTATGGATAAGAGGTTTAGGATTTAGGGCGTAGGGATTTAGGTTTAGGATTTAGGGTTTAGGGTTGGGGGATTAGGATTTAGGGTTTAGGGATTAAGGTTTGGGATTTAGAGTTTAGGGCTCAAGGTTTATAGGGTTCAGGGCATGGGGTTTAGGGTTCCGGGGAGCTTTGAACCCAAAGCCACCAAATCCTAGAGGGTTCATAGGAGTTACATAATCATAAGGGTCATATAAGGGCTTTGTGAGGTACATGGGGATGCACAGGGCTTAGGGTTTTGGGGTTGTAGGGCTTAGGGTATACTGCTTTGGAATGGAGGTGTAAGATCTAGGGTAAAGGGCTTGGGGGAACTTTAGACCCTAGATCCCTAACCTGAAGCTATGGCAGTGAGATTGAGGACTAACCTCTGAGGAGACTGGCGTAAAAAGTGGGATGGGCGGGAGGGCACTGGACTTGATACAAGGTTTAGCCCAGAGGGTTCAAGTACCCAATAATTAGGTACTTGGGTTTTGGTTACTAGCAATTGTAGTACAGGTTTTGGGTAAGTATGTGATTATTAGGTACTTGGACCCTTAGGGTATGGTGCAGGTCCCTATCCCAAGGCCCCAATCATAGGACTATGGATGCGCCCAGTGGAACTAAGAAGGCCTGATAGGTATAGGCCTGAAAAAGCCCAAGACGTTAACGACTCTACTTAGACCGCAAACACTGAGCCTAACTCCAACATTCTCCAAGTCGTAAGGCTTCGGGGGGGTCGAAATTGGGGCCCCCATTTACGGAAACGATCATATGCATATATATATATGTATATATATAATATGTACATGCTAAAAACCGTTTAACGGGAAACACTCAACCTGGACCTG
Organism: Symbiodinium pilosum; assembly: GCA_905231905.1. Lineage (NCBI taxonomy): Eukaryota > Dinophyceae > Suessiales > Symbiodiniaceae > Symbiodinium > Symbiodinium pilosum. The sequence goes on along the minus strand of CAJNIZ010039225.1, from coordinate 14,221 downwards.
GTTCCTCTGGCTGAGACTCAGAAAACACACTATAGACTATAAAGACTTTGGATGACTTTGGGGTCTCAGTAAAAGAACTACTATACAGGGTTTGGGGTCCAATAAAAAGTACTTACTATACAGAAGTGGGGTCTAAGTAGAAGTGCTTCCTATGTAGGATTTGGGGTCTAAGTATAAAGGACTTACTCTAAAGGCTTCGGGGTCAGCGTATAAAGTACTTACTATACACAATTTGGGGTCCAAGTATAAAGTACATCCTGTAGGTAGTCCGCACCCTGGCGATCCACAAAGCTCAAAGAAGGTGCCTCACCCTAAACCCTAAACCCTAAACCCTTAACCCTAAACCCTAAACCCTAAAACCCTAAACCCTAAACCCAGGGCCCAGAGTAGACATTATGTATAGACGCGGCGCCCCATGGTTGAAGTCTCCACTGACCCTAAACCCCAAATCCTAAGACCTCAAACCGTAGAAGATTTCGCGCATCCGGCGTGAGTTTAGGAGGGACCTGGACCCTCCAAAGCATGTAGATCAACGGCCTTTGCGACTTTTTTGGGCGGTTGCAGGCCATTATTTTACCTACTCTTTAGGTCCAGGTGGGGTTGAAATTTTAGGGTTAAACCCTAGAATGCCAAATACCTAAACCCTAAACCACGTGGAGTTACACTCTAATCCCTAATACCCAAACCCTGCCCTAAGGGTCCAAGGACCCAAATGATAGGGTTCTAGGGCCCAAATACCTTTAATGTTATAGTATTTGGGCCCTGAAACCCTATTATTTGGGTCCTTGGACCCTTTGGGTTTGGGACCCAACTCGAAAACCGGCACGCCTGCATCCTCGGCACCCCAGGAGTCCAAGGATCCCCTGGCTGTGGCATCCCATCTAAGAAGAGTAAGGGTTTAGGGTTTAGGGTTGAGGGTTGAGGGTTTAGGGCTTAGGGCTTAGGGCTTAGGGCTTAGGGTTTAGGGTTTAGGGTTTAGGGCTGAAGTTTAGGTGTATAAAGGGCATGGAACCAGGGTTCCTGACACGTGTTCTTGCGGTGGAGTCCTGCGGGGATCGCAATGTCATCGGTCAAAACATATGGGTAGGGAGTAGTTTCCTGTAGGAGCCTATCTCCTCTTGCCCCTCGTACAGTCACAGTCGTAGGGTTCAGGGTTTGAGATGCCCTCAAACCCTTTTGCAGCAGGAACTGTGTGCAAAAGCAAGATTGAAAACCTGAACTTTAAATTATGCATGCTAAGCCGTGTGGTACCTTACTACAAGTATTGCTGTTAGTCATACAATACTATTCTTGTTGGGAGTACCCTGTGCAAAGCCCTGAATTTGAGCAGGTCCAAGTGCAAAGCCTCAGCTTCTTCGTCAATTTTTTCGAGGACCCAAACATGTTAGGAGCTCAGGGCTTTGGACCCACTAGCGGATCTACTTTGGGAAGCCAAATGCACTAGTTGTCTAAAAGTTGTAAGAGTTGTAGGTGCATGTCATGGTATTTGGGCATTTGAAATCTGAAGGACCCTGGGCCCACTACTCCTAAACCCTAAACCGTAAACCCTGAACCCTAAGCCTAAACTCTAAACGCTAAACCCACTACCCCTAGACCCAAACCCTAAACCTACTACCCCTGAAGCCTAAACCCTGAACCCTAAGGTCATTTACAAGGCATCCTGAGCAGAGGCACCTCGCAGAGTCCGCATTGACCTGTTGCACGGGCTCACCACTGGTTCTGCTTCTTGCTATTGCTAGGTAGGGGTGTAGGGCTTAGGTCCAGGGTAGGGTTCAGGGGTTAGGGCGTAGGATTTAGAGAACAAGGGGGCATCATGCTGCTAAAAAGTGTTTACCGTACTTCGTGTAGGGGCCTGATGAAAAATTACCAAACTTTATCAACATCTATGTAAGGTCTGTGGGAGGTACCCTATACAATCACTATACCCTGAATCTAGGGCCATAATATTGGTAAGCAGGCCTTGCCACCACCTAGCTACTTCTATCTCTCCGGTAAAACCTAAACCCTAAACCCTGATCCCCTAAACCCTAACCCCTAACCCACTAAACCCTAATCCCCTAAACCCTAAATGTATGAAGGCATGGGATCTGGTGTAGCACTTTGGGCGGCTCAAGGCAAAGGACATGAGGCTTACGGTTTAGGGCTTCAGGCCTAGGAAATAGGAAAGCACACTATGAAACACTGGCGGTCTGAAATTGCAGTTAGTTACAAGGAACTATAGGATATCATCATCTTGATAAAGTGTGGATTTTCCCAACCTAAATTGGGACTGATGAATCTTGACCCCACTCTTCATGCACATGATCTCCTGGGCACATGTGTGACAGGTTGGGGACATGGTCGGGACCCAAGAAACTGGTTCGCTTCGCCCTGGTGCTGCCATACGCACAACTCTCGCAGTGAGAGCAACGCCCCAACTTGATAAGTGGAGCAAAGCAAGGAAGGGTCCACAACATTGACCCTGTTGGGTGCTCGATCAGCCACGGGATGCCGAGCTCATGGACACGGCCTATGAATGCAGCCTGGTTCGCGCTTTCCACTTTGACGCGGTCATGATAAGACATGTGCGGCACACCCATTGGGTATTCATGGGATCTAAGCACCGGTGGTCCAGGTGACCCGTCTGCCAAGGGAATGCCTCTGGCGGCTGAGCAGGTTCCACATGGTGGGCACGCAATGGGGCTTGCCATGAGACAGAAACCTTGCCAATCACGCACTTGCCCTGCCCGTTGTCCGACATGAAGCAAGGGATCCCTTGTACCACTGCTGTGGGAGTGGGTGAACACAACTATGGTCCCTATGGGGTACCCTAGATACCAGTTGGCATAAAGGAATGCAAGCTTAATCCTTGAAGGTCTTCGCCGGCAGCTTGTAGAGATTTTTCTCTCGCTCGCAAAAGGCGAGACAAGCGCTCCAGCGCATTTTAAGCGCCTTGCTGACACGTTCTATGTACGGATATGTCTACCCACTTACATTCTGAGGATATATGACAGCATTCCTATGCTCTCTACCCCAACCGCCAACACCCCAAAACTCCAGAACCCTAAACCCTATACCCCATGAACTAAACAAAAAAGGTTCCATAAGCAGCTACACAAAAAGCGTCACCCTGAGCCCATAAACCCTATACCCCATGACCCAAGCCCCATAGCTCTTCTCAGCCTTTACATTGCCCACCCTAAACCCTAAACCCAACCACCTACACAGGAAATATGACAAGAATCCTCTCCTTCCCAAGTGCCAACACCCTAAAACTCCAAAACCCTGTGCCCCATGACCTACACCCCCCAGACTCTCCCTAAGGGTCCAAAAATCCAAAAAAATGGGGGGTCTAGGGCCCAAATACTATAATCTGAATGGTACTTGGGACCTAAAGCCCTGATATTCAGGTCCTTGGACACTTAGGGTCTATGAAGCAGTTGAAAAAATCGCCACGGATGACATTGCAAGGCCTCGGCGATGCCATCCCAGGTGGCTCGTACGCCCAGGCTCGCCCCCGAGCGCGCAACCTGCTTGCCACCATCCTACTAGCCCTTTTAGGATTTTGGGTTTAGGGTTATAGGGATTAGGGGTTGGGCATTTGGGTGTAGGCTTAAAAGACCCCGTGTCCCTGAACCCTTACCCGCTTAAGGATGAGGGGCCAGGGATAGCACCCGCAATCATCGTGAGTCAAATGGAGAAGAACATGCAAAACGAAAGGGAAATACGGCTTATGTAGGGCTTATATGAAGGGAACATACAATGTAGACGCCTGAAGAACTGCAGACACCTTCTGCAAATGTAACCCTGAGGGTTGAGAGACCTAAAAATCATGTACGTACCCAAAACCTGCACTACTATTACCCTTACATAAGCATAAGGCTTATACGAGGCGTGTATGGGGAAACTCGGACTATATAAGCGCTATGTAAAAATAACATGGGGAAACTACCCACCTGAACCTTCCCTGGGGCGATGGGTTGCTTTGTCCACCGAACTGGGCTTCGAAACTTTCCACTTCACTGGATCTCAAAATGCTTTGCATGTCGGGACAGATCAGCTCTCATCGGGCTACACCGGCTCAAGCTAAAACGGAACATCATGCAGCAACATGTTAGACAGAAAGTAGTTGACACCTTTCAACCCTAAACCCGCACGCCACACTTTACGCCTCAACCTTAATACAACCAAGAAACCTTCCGCCTAAAGCCTCGAAACAACAAGCTCTCCCTGACCCCTGACAACTATATACCTACAGTGTTATGTCGCGACGATAATTGTCTGTGTTTACAGTTCAAGTGTGGAGAGAGCCCCACACAAAGTTCTAACAACCCAAAATAAGCCTTGCAGCTAAGGCCTACATCCTGAATTCCAAACACTGCACTTAAGCCTTGGATACTGCCCCCACTCAGTAAGAGTTGGATAGTAAATATAATATGGTTATCTATTGCCCTTAATAGGCCCCCTAGTATAGCCTGTTACTGGGTGGGGGCAGTACCCAACTTAAGCCCTAGATGCTGGATCCCAAACACTGAAAAACTATGGTTTAGGGTTTAGGGTTTAGGGAACCATAAACCTTAACCTTAAACCTTAAACCCCAAAGCCTCAAGACCCTGAGCCCCGCATCTTCAGCCTAAAGCTTCGTTTGTAGTTCATTTTTAGGTCGTGTAACCACCCCCTAGCAAAAGGAAACCCTAAACCCTAAACCCCAAGCCCCTGAAAGCCCAAAGAGCTTAAGCTGCCTCAAGCCACTCGGCGTGCGTAATGTCATTCATCAGTCCTAGGGGCCAGAAGGAGGTTTTAGGGTTTAGGAGTTTAGGGTAGGGTTTGGGGTCGGGACATTGCAAACACAACTGTCATCTATACTTACTTCCAAGGCTGGAACTATGGGCCCTAGTCTGGGCCCATATCCTGCGGTCCTATTCTACCCGCTACATACCGTATAAGTCCTACAAAGCCGATTCTGGGCCCGATAGTTCGGACCCAAACAGGTATAGAGGCCACTTTAGGGACTCATGGTGAGGACCGTTGAATAAGTGGTGACTCTGGGGGCATAGAGGCCATGACCTGGAAATAGCTTGACCAGTTCCTACTTAGGTGCGAACTTTTCGTAGTCTATTGCTGCAGGTCCTGAGAGCACCGCCGAATTCTTCGCCAGCCTCCACCCGCTGCCAAACTTGTCCGGTGCCTTGCTATGCTGGGTCAATGCCAAAGTCTTGCCATGTATAGGGGTCCAAGTACTCAACAATCATCTACTTCCCCAAAACTTTGTACTCTCATCAAATTAATAGTACCCACATTAAGTATCTGATCGGGTACTTGCACCCTCTGGGTAGGGCTTTAAGAGCACAACCCTCAACGCTAAATGGAAGAGAACTGTGGGGTTAACAACCGCAAGACGAGCCAATTCCGGTAGCAATGACTTCGCTGTCTTGTAAGAGTAATCCTTACAAGGCATGCCCAACTTGAAATTGAAAGCTTTTTGTAGAATGAGGGCCTTTTTCGCCATAGTCATACGGGTTTTGAGGCAATAGCCCTGAACCCTAAAGTTTGGGGTCCAGGCTTGATGCCCACCTACCCCAAGGATCTATTGGGCCCCACATTTTGAGAAATCCGCCTGTGCCCAGCAAAAGCTTCGTGCTACTGCTGACAAGAATCAGGGTTCAGGGTTTCCGTTCAGGGTTTTGTCAGGGTTTAGGACCCCCAAAATCTTCTAAACCTGAAACTGTTGGGATTTGTTTCTTCGGGTGCAGAACTCTGCTAACTAAGTTCTTATTGTGCACTGTGCAATCCCATGACCCCCCCCCCCCGCCCCAGCCCGCATCACCGGCACCTGCATAATACAGTTGCTCTCAACACCCTAGACCCTAAACCCTAATTCTGGAGCATACCTTGCCAAAGATCATCCTTCAATCTCAAACACAAGCATCTCATTACTACTAAGCCAGGCAAACCCAAATGAATCCTGACATGAGCACAAAGTCTATATGTCCCATATGACTATAGTGACTAGTGGACATGGAAGCTTATAGTGGGAAAAAAAGAGGATTATCATACTAAGCTACGAAAGGGACCCCTATGTCCACCCTTCACTGTCCACTTGGTAATCCTAGTTAACATTGACAATAGCTCACATGGGTCCCCGGCATCCACGATAGCGCAACGAACCACTTGCGGAGACGTAAATGTTGCCATGAGGCTCACACCTAGCGCACGTCCAGCTTTGGGGTCCCGTTGTACTGCTATGCCCTATGCGTGGATCCTTTTGGGATTTTTTTTTGTGAAGCTCACGGATCATATTGAAAGACCCACCCTTGAACTTATCTAGCTCATGGTGTAAGACCTACAGATTTATTATGAAGGGGTTTGAGAACAGCGAACACAGGGATGATCCGTCTTCGCAACACCAAAGAGTCCCGGCCGCCAAACTGAAATGAGGATTACATGTTCTGTTTACCTCAGGGGCACTTAACACTATTGCTTATAGTGCAATGGTCCAACTGCCAAGAGTCATATACGCAAACTACAGATCAAGACATCCTCAACAGTCCAATGTAATTACCTTAGCACTGGCTCTTGAACGCTCTGCAAGAAGACGACTTCATAACTTCAGCCCCAGAACTAGGACCCTATAGTCGTCCTGCGAAAGGGTGGTCCAAAACTGTCACAACACTTCTAGGACCCCACCCAAAACGTTCCCTAACATGAACCATACTTTTGACCCCCGTGTGAGAGTCATAGGGTTCTTGCTCCGAGGGCTGCAGTAACCAAATGCCAAAATCCGCTTTTGACCCTCAAGCCTACACCCCAAACCCCAAACCACGCCTGTATAACCTACTCTCTACTGCATTTTCCATTCAGTTTTCGATTTGATTCTCCAGGCCAGAACCAGGATCAGGATCCCCTTTTTGCCTATGAACCCTAGCTCGAAAAACTCTGAACCCTAAGCAACCCGAAGTCCAAGACACAAGCCCAAATCGCGAAATCCTGAACCTCCAACCAGTAGGAATCTTAGGAGGACCGTGCCTCCTGCATGGCATCTACCCGTCAATGCACATCGCGGAACCTCAGCGGGACAACTGTAGGTCCTTACCCTCCCCTTGGCTAACACCAAACCCGCCCAAAAGGGTCCTATGCAAAACTAAAATCCGTTTCTAGGAGCCACATGGATTTTCATGTTAGTTTTGCGGAGGGTTAAACCTTCACTCCCAAATTACCCCCAGACCTTGAGTCCGTTCAAGCAGGCCCACCAACCTCATCAAAGCCCTACGGAAGAAAATCCCTGGACCCCCAAAACCCAGATCTAAATCCCCCAAACCCTACCCCCTAAACCCTAAACCCTAAACCCTAAATCCTAGCCCTAAACCCTATAAACCCGCAATCCTAAACCCTAAATCCTAAACCCTCAACAAACCCTAAATGCTAAACCCCAACTCCTGAAGCGTACAGTACTCTCTGCAGGTCCCAAGTGCCCAAATTCCTCTCAGAGGCGCGAGGCTGCTTCCATCCAGTGCAAAAACCTCTCCGCAGGGCCCAAGATGTTACGAACGACGGGCCGGAAGAATTAGGGTTCAGGGTTTAGCGTTGAGGGTTTAGGGTTTCGGGTTCAGATTGTTTAGGGCTTCGGGTTCAGGTTTTAGGGTCTCGGGCTAAAGTATACGTTTTAGATATGAACTGAAGGCTATTTGAGGTATATTTGAGGTACCCTGACAACAAAGGGATCATTGCATTGAAGATGTTCATAGTCCTTCGGGCCCCTAACCAAGGTTCCCAGTAACCCTTAGAAGTACGGGCACCCTTTTTCCTACTGTTCAGCTTTGAAAGGAGACCCAAAAATAAGGAGGAAAAAAGGTTACCACTGGGGTACCTAGTATCCTAAACCCTAAAGCTAGAGGGAGTATAGTATGGGATCCCATGATCCACTGTCCGGTACTACTGGGGTACCTAACCCTAACCTCTAGCTTGTCCTCAACACGATTTTGGGGATGTAAAAAAACCCGAGTCTGCCAAGAAAAGCTGCTTTGAGCTCTCAGTTCACGTTTCTTACTACACATACTACATGTTTATGAGCTGTAGTCTACACTCCTCGTATCCAGCTTAATAACCCCTAGAGTACTTCCCCAGATAATCCCCTAGATAAGCACCTTTAAGGAGTTTAGACTGTAGCTCATATAAGGACTTACTCTGAACTCTTGTCCACTGTTGAGCGGAAAGATCAGAAGCTAAAGCCTAGGCCTGAAACCTAAAGCCTACACCCTGATCTCTAAACCCTAATTAGTCGTCCCTTTGGGCCTGCGACTTTGCACTCCTACCTTTCCTAAACCCTAAACCCTA
>CAJNIZ010039224.1:172020-183765 GCA_905231905.1 Symbiodinium pilosum | reverse complement strand
TCCCCCAGTAACCCCGTAATAATAAGGGTACCCTTTTTCCTACTAGTTTGCTTTAATAAGGAGGCCCCCCCAAATAAAAAGGAAAAAAGGGTACTACTGGGGTACCTTCAAAGCTTACCTCTGGCTAGGAAGGAAAGAAGGACTGGATCCTTGTAGTAGTCCCTGTCGACCCTCAGATTGTCTAGTACCCTGAACTCTAAACTCTAAACCCTGAATCTTAAACCCTGAGCCCTAAACCCTAAACTCTCAACCCTAGACTCTATATCCCCAACCCTTAAATCTAAATCCTAACCTCTCAACCCTAGACTCTATATCCCCAACCCTTTAAATCTAAACCCTAAATTCTAAACCCCACCTGAGCTATTGTCTAAACTCCTAGTACCCCCTTCAATTACCCCTATAGTAGTCCCCTACATAATCCCTTATATAACCCCCAGTGAGGAGTTTAGACCCCAAACCCTAAACCTTAAACCCTAAACCCTAAAACCCTAAACCCTGAAACCTTAAACCCTAAACCTTAAACCCTAAACCCCAAACATCAAACCCTAAACCCTGTATAATCCCCTATATAACCCATTTTGCGGAGTTTAGGTTATGACCCACCTGCCTCTTCCGTTAGACCCCTGGCAGCCTTGGAACAACCCTGGAGACATGCCGGGCCTCAGAAGTGCCACAAGAATGACCGCACTTCTTGGTAGTTTAGGGCTTTAGGGTTTTGGGGCTTTAGGGCTTTAGGGTTTTAGGGTTTTAGGGTTTTAGGGTTTTAGGGCTTTAGGGCTTTAGGGGTTTTAAGGTTTTAAGGTTTTAGGGTTTCCTGGGCCCCAAAAGAAAGTAAAACACTAGCCCAAAACACGACCTAAATATGACCCAAAAGGCTATTATTCTACATATTTTGGGGTTTCAGGGTTTAGGGTTTGGAATCCGCGGACATGTGGGGGCGAGTTGGATGGATTCAGGAGAGGGAAACTGCAGGGGCAGGGGGGGGGCATAGCAGCAAGTGTGCAGTCCTGTTGAATAACCCCAAGCCAGGCTCTCATCAAGGCCTGGACACGTCTGCAACAATGGAATGCAGTGTTTGGTCCTGCACACCCAGCAACCTGGCTTGTGCGCTGACTGGCTTCGTGTGCAGCCACCGAAAGCAGCAAGGCTGCGGAGCGCCGGTGGCCTAGATTGAGCTAATCTTGCTGCGCCGATTGGTCTCGTGCCAGCCGCTGAAAACATCAAGGTTTGGGGCTTAGGCTTTAGAGTTTATAGGGTTTACGATTTAGGGTTAACGCCGTCGTTGCGTTCGCGACTTCTCCGCCTCTGGGTCGCGGACTGAGCCGGAGGATCGCAAATTTAGGGTATACGGTTTACGGATGTCGGGGTTTGGGGTTTAGGGATGTAGGGTTTAGGGTTCAGGTCTTGGGGCTTTAGGGATGTAGGGTTTAGGTATTTAGGGCTTAGTGTCTAGCCCGAGTATAAAGTTCAGGGTACTTCTAACTCAAATATAACTCGGGCTTAGGATTAGGGGTTTGGGATTCAAGGTTTGGGGGGAATCGAAACCTAATTGTAATTGCTCTTACAAACCAAATCTGTGCTTCTCAAAAGCACCCCAAGCCTTCATAATTGGATTATGGGTACCAACTATAATTTGGTTACTATAACCCTGAACCTCCAAGTATCCTTGCCCCCTTGGTCCCCCTCTATGTTCCTAAATGGGCTTCCAGCTACCAGTTACAACTCGTTATACTTACCAAGAACACTCTGAACCCTTAACCCTAAACCCCTAAACCCTAACCCCTAAACCCTTACCCCAGAACCTCCAAGGGTTCTTGTCTTGGCATCGTCTCCAGGGATCATGCATCCGTCAGCAGGCAGCAACAGCCCAAACCCAAAGCCTAAGGTTGGTTTAGGGTTTGGGGTTTGGGGTTTAAGGTTTAGGGTTTAGAGTCCCCTTTAGTAGATAGAATGTGGGGAATGATTTTGGGACAATGGAAAAGAAAATGGAAACTACTATTTAGGGTTAGGGTTTGGGGTATATAGCCCCCCTTACGTAGATAGAATATGGCTTTGGGTATCTTAAAATAAGATCCCCATATACCCCATATTCTATATTCTTAAGGGGGACTATAACCTTAAACCCTAAACCCCACACCCTAAAACCCTGACGGAAGTTTGGGGGGTATTCGGCTCAAGGGCCCAAACTCGATACTTTAAAGCCCCTTCTGTAAACCCTGAATCTCGAAGGTGAGAACCCAAAACTCCAAACCTGCTTCAGGTGAAGGGATTGAACGGCAACCGGGGGTTTAGGATTCAGGGTTTAGAGTTTAGGATTTAGGGATAGTATAGACAATAATCTTTTTGATAGGTACTCCCAAAAAGGCACCCTCATTTTTGGAACCCTCCCCCCCATATGTATCAAAATAAGTGTATCATGATGGGCTTCCTTCATGGAAGCCTAATCTAGAGTATGGACGCTCATGATGGTCTGAAACCCTGAGCTTTGCGAGTGCAAGCTGACGGTGTGAAACAGCTGAAGGCGCACGCACGCTGCTTTTCATTACTGGCTAAATTATTACCATTATCATGTTGAGGTCTCTTTGACATACTCTACACTATGAGCCCTGAGCCCGAAAGCTTATATGTTTATATAAAGAAACTAAACCACAAAATTGAGATATGCCCCTAAAGTACGCATACTGATTCAGGGTCGAGATTCTAGGATCCCGAGTGACCGACAACTAAGAAGGCATCCATGTTGAGCACCTAGAGTACTTAGAGTAACCTATATACTTAAAACAAGGATCATGTCCAAAAAAGCGTTTGTGTATTTACCTTTTAAGGGTCTAAGGTTACCCTAGGTATCAGTTTTAGAAAGAAATTAGGACCACCAAAAAAACAGGAAAACGGCCAATCCAACTCCCAGCAGTTTAGCTTTCCGGGTTCAGGGAAGCCCTTAGAGCTGTTGCACCATCAGCGCAACCCTAAACCCTGCATATAGACACCCCTAAACTCTGAACCCCTAAACCCCTAAACCCTAGCTGCTGCATCTTCAGCGCAGGGCCTGCTACTGTTGATACTAGAAATCCTGCATGACCCTAGTATACTATAGTACCATAATTTCCAAGGTATAAGGTACCTAGGTTCATGCAACCCTGCGCCGCCTACTTTTTAACACCCGGAATCTTAAATAGGTCTAACAGGTCATTTATACTATCTCCGAAGCCCGTGGCCCGCGGCCGCCTCATTTTTATACATCTGGAAAGGAACTCCAATTTTAGGCCACAGTACGGTGAGCGCACTCAATAAGAAATCGTTCCAAACAAGAAATCAGGCGCTGGCCAGACTGGAATTTCTTAGCCGAATTTCTTGCCGCTCCTTTTGCACGTTTCTCGAGCTGTTGCTCTCCAGCCCCCCCAGCCCCTCCAAGCCCTCCAGCCCTCAAGCCCCCCCAACCCCTCCAGCCCTCTAGCCCCTCCAGCCCCTCCAGCCCTTCCAGCCCCTCCAGCCCCTCCAGCCCTCCAGCCCCTCCAGCCCCTCCAGCCCCTCCAGCCCTCCAGCCCCTCAGCCCCAGCCCCAACCCATCCTAAAGTGTTTTTCTAGGACTGGGTTTAGGATCAAGGTCTATCATCCCTGAGCCCTGGAGATGAGTTTAGTATACAGCGGCAGTGGTTAAGAAAGCACTGGTTAAGAAATTGAGAGCTCAGGATCTTGGAAACTATGTACTTTGGGTTGAAATACAAAACGCTTTCTAGCTAAGAAATTGAGAGGCCTCTGGTTTCCAGGCTCAATTTCTTAATTTGGCTGTTCCTGCCGCCTCTCCATTTCTTAGTTCGGGGTCTGGGGCTCTCAATTTCTGAGTACTGCGGCTCTCAATTACGGTAAATGTGGTTACTGATTATGAGGAATTGGCCGAATTTCGGCGCAGAGATGCGCCCGGCTGGCATTGAGCCCGGGCATTCTCAACTTTGAATTCCTGAATAGAAATATTGCCATTAAAATCCCAAGCACGGGAGCCGAAACCACGAATTAGCCCTGAATCTGAGATGAGACCCCCATCCCCAGCTAAGATTTCTGCTCCTCCCTGAATCCTTGGAGGATGCCATGGCCTAATGGTTAAGGTGCGGGCCTCTGCATCGGGCGTCCCCGGGTTCGAGCCCTACTGGGCTCATTTCCGGGCACGGCCTTGCCTTGCCTCCCCCAGATTCAGAAATTCATTCCTTGAATGCTTTATAAGAAATACCACCGGTCCTTTAATTCTTAATAGGAAATGCCACAAATCCTTTAATTCTTAATAACAAATACCACAGGTCCTCTGACTCTTGACAAGAAATACCGCAGGTCTTTTAATTCTTATATAATATGAAATACCACAATTCTTCTATTTCAGTCTCCGGACGAAACAAAAAAATGAGATTCCCGGACCCCGAACTAAGAAATTGAGAGCCTCCAGCCCCGAATTAACAAATTCATAATTTCGGATCTGAAAGTTCAACACACATATAGAAGACTATGAGTTGGTCTAGTGGTACCACCTGTGGCCATGGCTGACAAGTTAGGAACCTTAGAGGCTTGAACCCTCCTTAAGAGAGAATTAACAAAGTCAGAAACCTCTGCCCTCCAGCCCCCGTCTATTTTGAGTAAAGCTGTAATATGTTGAAAAAAGAACAGCTTCCCTAGTGATTTTATGAGGAGCTGCATACCCTAAACAGGTGTTTTAAGGATGTTTCGGTCCTAATCCAGTACAGTGCAAGCGCTGGTTAGCCCAAGCCAGAGGTCTCTCAGTTCTTAATTTCCATTATCCAACTTTTCATGTTGCTTCTAGTGCAGGATCGGAGGGTTGGAGGGCTGGAGGGCTGGAGGGTGGGGGGCTGGAGGGGCTGGAGGGGTTGGAGGGGCTGGAAGGGCTGGAGGGGATGAGGGGCTGGAGGGGTGGAGGGCTGGAGGGTGGGCTGAAAAGCTGGTTGGATAGCTGGAGGGCTGGGCTGGAGGGTTGGAGGGCTGGAGGGCTGGAGGGCTGGAGGGCTGGAGGCGCGGAGGGCTGGAAGGTCGACTATTTCAGAGCTGGCCCAAAACTTTTAAACATCCGGATTTAAACAGATCTTTTATACTACCTCTGTGAGCACCAGCCTTTGGCCGCCCTCCATATATTTAAAAGTAGGCACCGTAAATCCTAAACCCTAAACACCGTAGTACCTTATAAGGTCTCAGTCGAACCCTGGTTGTTGCTCAAAACATTTCCTACCCGGGACTCCTGTGAGCTACAAAGCAGATCTCCCTTAAAAAGTGTCCTAGGAGGGCTTCCCCCAATCCTAGTCAAAGGCATTTAGAATGCACTAGAATGGCTTCAGGGTTTGGGAGTTTTTTTGTCCCAGTGCCCATTTTCACCTCCATTTTCTGGGTATATAGCTCAAATGGACCTGAAATTATGCTTTCAATCATTTAGATCTCTACAGTACGTCCCTTTAGTAGTGTTTTTGATGATTAACCATAGGAAGTCTATATTCTTCTTGAAAAACCTTACCCAAGAAGAATACATGCTTTAAACCCTTCACGTTGGGGAAGGTAGCACACCTGCTCGATATGTATATAGATATAGACTACTACGTTACTCAACCCTAAACCCTAAAGGGACTCCCATGGTGATGCTCAAAAAATACAAGGTCCAAAGGGCAAGCGTGTTATTCAAGGACTGTTGATACTAGAACTTTGTCTGCTTTCGAAATACCTGAACCTTCAGAATGGTTTAAGATTTAGGGTTTAGGTTGGGTACTGCCCCCACCCAGTAACAGTCTATATTAAGGGTCCTATTAAGGGCTAAATATAACCATATTATATTTATTATCCAACTCTTACTGGGTGGGGGCAGTACCCAGGTTTAGGGTTTAGGCTTTAGGGGAGAACCTCTGGGAGTTTCGGGGCGTACATGGGAGTTAGGAGTGTTTAGGATCGCCAGCATACCTTAGGTGGACCCCCCCACCCAGTAACACTGACTAGGATTCTATTTGGGTCCTCTTATATTCCTATTATACCACTACTACAGGGTGGGGGGTCCTCCTAGAGCATACCTGCTCCCACTGAACCAATTTCCCCTTCAGCCGCTTGTGCTTTGCTGTTGCAAGACGGCATAAGTACGGATAGATCTGTTTCATCGTGTACCATCTATATATATATATAGACATATACATAAATGTACACACATATCTGCGAGTGTTTTTGCATATCTAATTGTCATATATATATATATACATGTGTATGTATGTATATGTATAGATACGTACATACAACTCACCGGCAAAAAACACGCACCTCTGAGGGAGTATGTTGATCGCTCGGTGCTCGGGCATTACGGCTTTTCCGGCCAAATCCAAAGCACTCAGGTTTAGGGTTTAGGGTTTAAGGTTTAGGGTTTAGGGTTTAGGGGCACTCCACAATCATGAGCCCCACATCCACAAAACTTGAAGCAACAAAGGAAATTGCAGCGTGCAGGTCCGTAAGGAGCCTACTGCCAGAAACCGAGGAGTCTTCCCATGCCGCATAGAGTTTATGGGGTTTGCATGCAGGAAGGTTTATGGGCTCTAGAGGGTTGGGGTGTTGATTATCTAATTTAAGATATAATGGAGAGTCAAATGGAAAAGTACATGTAAAATCAAATGGAAACTGGGGGATTAGCGGCATAAGGAACTTAATCTATTGGGTAGAAATGTGTACGGTGGAAAGTGGGACAATCTTGAACAGTTGAACACTTTTTACGGAAGGACTAGACTGCCAGCTTCTAAGAAATGCGCTGGCTGGCAGGCAGCATTTGGTACCTGAAGCCCTCATGGTCGCACATTTGGATCCTAAGGGTTAGCAAGAGCCGAGACCCTAATTCTAAACAAGCCTAGAGTAACCAATGTAATTACCCAGAAAACTTGTGCTTTTCACCCAGCTGAGGGTTAGTCATGTATGTATATATGTATATACACACATAGTTTGGGGTTTAGGGCTTGGGGTTTAGGGGTCCAGATATTTGGAATAGGCTCTCAAGGTCGGCTGTACAACGACGGGCTGTAGCAGAAAGGGTCCAAGCACTTAAGCCCTAAACCCTAAACCTAGCATACACCAAAGCACCAAACTGCATCTACCGGAAGCCTGTCTGCAGGCCATATGCACCTTAGTACCGCTAAACCCTGAACGCTTAGAGCTTAGACTTATAGTCGCCTTAGGTATTTCAATCCCCTTAAGTATTTCAATGTAGGGCTTAGGGCTTGGGGTCTTTAGTCCCCCTTGAATAGATAGAAAATGGGGTATATGCGGATCTTGCTAGGACATTGGGCACTTGCATAGTCTATCTACTTAAGGAGGGCTAAACCCTGAAACCCTAAAACTCTAAACCCTGAAATCCTGAAACCCTAAACCCTGAAACCCTAAAATCCTAAACCCCGAAACCTTAAAATCCTAAACCCTAAACCCTAAAACCCTAAGATTCTGTGGCTTGTGGTCTATCTGCAATCCGAAAGTAGGTAAAATGATAGCCCCAAATCCCTAAACAGCCCAAAAGGCAATTATTTTGCATATTTTGGGGTGTTCGGGTAGGACTTTCTACCGCAGCTCTTGTAATGGATTCCTCCTCATTTCCTGGCTGATTTAGTGGTACCTTGCCATTGGCTTTGCCAAGACTTTGTGCAAGTAAGGTTTAGGGTTTAGGGTACAGGGTTGGGGGATTGGGGTTGACAGTTAGGGTTTAGGGTAGGATCAGAGTGGCACGCTCCGAAGTGAATGCATCAAGGCTTATAATGTGTGTTTGTAATCGGGGGCCCTCTCTTGCGGACCCATGCGGGCCCCATGTTCTGGAAAACGCCCCGTTTGGCGTGCACTGTTCAAACCCCCAATTCTCAAACAGCCAGCAATACATATCAAGCCCATCTCTGCTTTTTATGTCCAACAAAAGGAAAAGGAGAGTGCCATGACCTAGCCAAATGATGCGAATGGAAAAAGCATGCGACGAAGCCTTTTTGAGGCCAATATTCTGTATAGACCAGCATCGGACGTGCGGCCGCAACCCTAAACCCCAACCCTAGATCATGACCGTAAATTGAAACCTTACCCTCAACCTAAACCCAAACCCGAACCCTCAACCGCTTGAACCTTCACCCCAAAACTAAACGCTAACCCTAAGCGGCGTGTATCAACCGGAAGCCCTTGATCGCTCGGGGGTGGGGCGAGGGGTGCATTATCGCGGGCGGAGGAGCAGTAATGGTTAGTCTCCCAAAAGAACTAAGCGTTGCGGTAAATTTCTGGTTTAAAATCAGACGGTTTCCATTCTATTTTCCATTATCCCACAATCTTTGTATAGCTTCCGTTCCATTTTCCATTATCCCACAATCCTTGTAAGTACATCCTTTATTCCATACCGCAAATCAGTCGTACCCATCGTCTCCCTCACAATCTTCACCGTCTGCCTGTCAGGCGCTGTCGCTGGGAGGCGCAGAAATTCCTTAAACCCTAAGTTCTAACCAGGGTTCAGGGTTAGGGTTTAGGGCCCTAAGCCCTGAATTGTAGCTTCAATTTTATTTCCCATTATCTCAAGATCCTCTTACAAGCGCTTCCATAAACCCTTATTAAAGCCCTGAACAGTAGTTTTCATTCTATTTTCCGTGATCCCACAATCCTTATAAGCACTTCCCGAATCCTGCAACCGTGCCCCTTCAGCCTTACGCCCCAGGTTTACCTTTTGCAGGGCCCTAATACGCGGTTTAGGGTTAAGGATTTTGGGTCCCTACAAAACCCAAGAAGGAACTTCATCAGAGGATCCAGGCAGAGTTCCAGCAAGAATCAGAAAGAGCAAATGTTGAACGCCGTGGGGGTTTAGGGGTCAGGTTTCAAAAATGTAGACTTGCTGGTTCTTAGTAGGGAGTGCTGCGGGGAGTGAGGGAACATAACCCTATTCAATCCCTATGTACTATACTATGCTCTCTTGTTAAGAACCGGCAAGTAAAAAAGACACAGGACCAGGACCAGCGCACACTCTGTTTAAAGTGTCCCTTTATGGCCAGATTAGTTCCAGGCCTTCATACCAAAACAAACCCAAAGCCTAAGCCTTAACCGAATTGATATCCACAACATTTTCTTAGATGTTCCTAGACCTTCCTCCTACCCTCTATTAGGGCCTAAGTACCCACTATTCGGGACCATATAACCCCAATTACAAGGAAGGTCCTGGTTTACAAGGCACTTATGTAATGCCCTAAACCCTACCCTAAACCCTAAACCCCCTCTTGCCATACCTCCTTGCCACAGCCTCGCTGGCACGGAAAGCTAGAAGGCATGGCATGGCACCACCACTTCACCAGTTTGGACGTGCAATCCAGGCTGCTATCTCTAAAGTGAAACCCAGAGGGTCCACATATACAACCATTAGGGAATTGGGACCCATAATTCCTTGTATGGTATGGTATTTTGGGGCCTAATTCCCTAATAGTTGTATATATGGACCCTCTGGGAAATGTGATTAAGACTCGACGTTACCCATGCCGCACCCGGTTGCCAAAATTCGCTGCCATGGGTGGCCACGAACTGCTTATCGCAGAAAAAGCCCGGGCTCCTCTTGTGCAAAGCTGCCCTTGCACGTTTCACCCCCACATCCATGATCTTGGCTAGAATTGCGATGGGGCGAGATGGCACAATGGTCAAAGTGCCGCTCTGCATCTCGAACCTGCCAAGAGGCAAGAGATTAGAGAACCGACGAGCCAAACTCAGACCCGGTGCAAAATGGGGCAAGCCTCACACGCCAAGCAAGTTCGAAGCAAGAGTTCACCTTGAAGCCCGCAATGTTGCAAAGGGCACCGATGCTTTTGTGGCTGAGGTTCAGGGTTCAGGGTCTAGGGCTTCGAGTAACCCAATTATAGTTGCACTTCACACCCAGGCCCCTAATGCAACTATAACTGGGTTCTAAGTACCGATCACAGCTAGTTTATCCATACGTACCCCGAATAGAACAAATCAACTTAGGGCAACCAACATTAACCCCACTTCAAAACCCAAAACCCAAGTCTGTTGATATTTACCTAGAGTAACCCTTATACCTAGAAAAAAGGAGGCTTTGTATGTACCTAACATTCTTGTATATTTGCCCTTTTTAAGGCTGCAGGGTTACCTTAGGTAGGGCTTAAGTTAGGCCTTTCCCCCTCATTGAAACCCTTGATGCGCAGTTACGGTGAGAGGCAATGACGCAAGGTGTATGTTGAGGGCTTTATCCTTAAATGGCACAAACAACATAAATGTGCGGAACAAGTTCGGTTCCAACCCAGATGTGAAAGCTCCTAGCAAAACCCCAAGCCATCCGAAACCTTCAACCGAAGGCCTTGGACCCCAAGAGATGAGCCTTTGAACCAACAGCCTTGAAGACAATAAACCGCACAGGGAGGACTCACCAAATTGTTGTAAGTTGCTTGGCGTATCATTGAATGATTATGGGGTACTGCGTCGCCAGAAATGTGGATTTACACCAATAGTTCTGTGAGGTGTTGTCCAGATTATGCACCCTTCTCTTGGGTTTCCCTACACCCTGAACCCATTATACTAGGGCCCCTAATATAAAAGGGTACCCTAACGCGCCTCGTACCTTTGACAACCATCCAGCTCCCCTCCTCCGAACTTCGGTTCCTGTCAACCTCTGTTTGGGTTTGGGGTTTAGGGTGTCCGTTTCATTTTCCATATTCTTTTCCATGTGATTTTCCACCATGCAATCCCAAGACAGTGAATCTCGCACTCCAACCCCGAACCTGAACATTGAATTCATAAACCCTGAACCCCATACGCTTAATTCTAAGGCCTAAATACTGAACCCTAACCTCTGAACTCCGAGCCCCAACTCCTAAACCTTATACAACCTAAAACCCTAGATCCTAAAACCTTAACCCCGAACCCTAATCCCGAAATCTCTAAACCCTAAACCCTAAACCTATAAAATTAACCCTAAACCCTAAACCCCAAACCTGCAAAATTCACCCTGGGAACCGGCCTCCTCTCCGTCGGCCTCGCCTTTCACGGACAAGCGGGCCAGAAAATCCCAACAGGTAATGGATCTTAGTTTAGGGATTAAGGTTTAGGGGTTAGGGTTCAGGGTTTAGGGATTGGGATTTAGGGTTTAGGGATTGGGGTTTAGGGTTTAGGGAGTAGAGTCTATGGTTTAGAACTACGTTGCAGGGATTCTGATGTATACAGGTACAGGCGTGCGGGTGTAGCGCGCAGGGTTGAGAACTTTGGGGTAGTGGTTACCGGTTAAATAGGGATGTATGCAGGTTATAAGGATGAGGGAGAATAAGCTGCAGACTACTACATACTAAAATGGATTCAGGCCTCTATACCCTAAACCCTAAACCCCTAAACCCTGGGGCTTTTGTATGGGAAGCAAGTGTACGGCTCTCGAACTCAGATTCAGATGTTCAGCGGCGGCGTTTCAAGGCCGAAGTCCTAAGATTTCGCCCGTGGTCAGGGGTTCCTTCCTTGCATATGAGCCATTGTCTAAACTCCTAGTATCCCCCTTAAGAGCACTGATAATGCTCCCCTATGTAATTCCCTCTAAGGAGTTTAGACTATAGCTCATATAGTCTTCCTTAGACAGAACATGAAATTGACCTATATAAGAATACGGCCCCCCCCCTATTTGCCCGCACCAAATGCTCGCTAATCAGAATGTGCTGCGTATAGCAGTGTTTTGGTGGTTGTGGATGTGGTAAAAGTGAACGTTATTATGGGTGCCGGCACGGATTTGCTTGT
>CAJNIZ010039224.1:152784-171920 GCA_905231905.1 Symbiodinium pilosum | reverse complement strand
GGCATGCATTCGCTGGTATCTTGTTTCGCTGTAAACAACAGTCATTTTGCAGTTGTGGAAGTATTTATACGGATGCTGTGACCTTGGATGCGCACGTAACGAGAATATGGTGTGGGCAAATAGGGGGGTGTGGGTAAGAATGGGATCCCTATATATCCCATATTCTATCTACTTAAGGGGGACTAGAACCTTGTATGCTGAACCTATATAACCTCGGGTTTAGGGTACAGGGCC
This sequence comes from Symbiodinium pilosum, assembly GCA_905231905.1. Classification (NCBI taxonomy): domain Eukaryota; class Dinophyceae; order Suessiales; family Symbiodiniaceae; genus Symbiodinium; species Symbiodinium pilosum. Next base: position 171,686 of record CAJNIZ010039224.1, on the reverse strand, counting down.
TGAAGCCAACATAAATGAGCATCACAAAAGGGCCCTGGCTTCGCGCCTTCGGCGGGGCACTCAGTAGCGCCTGTAGACCTTGAAAGAAACTGCCGTGGGCTTACGGTTCGCAATAGGTAGGGTACAGGGCCTGAGTAAAGGATCTTTGGTAGTTTCCATCCAGGAATACAGGATCCCAATATAGACCGCAAAATACCGTTATCCTCGCCAAAGGGACCCCCAAGATAGGTACCCCTAATCTTAGGAAACCCTAATCCCTAAACCCTGTCCATCCCTGTATAACCCCACATGAGCTACTGTCTCAATTCCTAGTATCCCCCTTAAAAACCCCTATAGTAGTCCCCTATATAGGAGTTTAGACTATAGCTCATATATCCCCCAGAAATCCCTTCGAAAGGTAGGCCTGATCTTGGGAACCAGCTGAAATTTTGGGATCCGTCGGGCCCAGGGGAGATTGAATCGGGTTTAGGGTTTAGGGTATTGAATCTGAAGTTTGGGGCTTCGGCTTTCGTTCAGCGGTTTAGGGTTTAGGGTTTCAGGTCGCCGTGAAAATACACAACCTGCAAGCCATTAAAAATTTCCCAACTGACCATCAGCCAGGAAAATTAACCCTCGAATCTCAACCCCACCGTTGAAATTGCCCGGAAAAGCAGGCGCTTAATGCAGGCCTGAACATCACAACCCTCGTCAATTAAAGTCGAAAAACGTAAGGCACCTCATCAAGCTAAGCACCTACAATCCAGCACAAGGATCTAAGGGTCTGAGGTCATCCTGTGTTTGGGAGTAAGCTCCAAAGATCTATCATATGTCCTGAAGCTTTTACGTTGCTGTCTTTAGGACCCCCCTAAAAAAGTTAAACTTTTAGCCTCCTTAAAAAAGAAGGAAGGAAGCCCGAAAAGTTGAAGTCCTAACAGCCAGGCAGAAGACAGCCAAGCAAATATGTCTACTTACAAGTTGAATATGAGCCCCTAAAACCCTAAACCGTCAACCCTAAATCCTAAACCCTAAACCACGTGGCTTGTTTTAACGTGTCAAGGATTGGAGTCCCTGAGCTTTTTGGCGCTGAGCGTTTTCGGTTGCCCCAAGAAAATCACCTAAAACATTACATGCTATGATCTTGGGCTCAAAATCCTTCAAGTATTTATAGGATCCTAAAGGGGGGGGTTGGTTCAAGGGTCCAAGGGTGCCTTGGGGAACCTTAGGGAAGCTTAGGGAGTATAAGCGAATTATGGGGATTGCTAGGTTACCTACCCCCCTCGGACCACACCCCTTAAGGATATCCTAAAGTATGAGCCCTTAGATGCTTAGGGTTGGGGTTGGGGAAAGGCTCTGAAGCTGAAGCTCGAGGCAATTTGGAGCCTGTTTGCTAGCGAATGAATGTTTTTGCGCTGGCCATCAACCCTGAACCCTAAACCCTGAAATCCCTAAACCCCAAACCCTAAATCCCTAAACCTTGAACCTTGAACCTTGAACCCGCAAACCTAAACCCTAAACCCTACACCTTAAACCCTAAATCCCCAAACCCTTCTTTGGAGTCTCTGATGTTGGAATCGTTGGACTCTCAAGGCTTGGATTCCAACCAAATCCGAGGGATGCAGATCGCCCAATGTCGATAATTAGGGTTTAGGGTTTAGGGGTTCAGGGTTTAGGGTTTAAGGGTTTAGGGTTTATAGGGTTTAGGGTTTAGGGTTTTGGGGTTTAAGGTTTAGGGTATGCTAAGTACATGTTTCTTTGGGAGTCATGGCAATACTGCTGATGGAGGAAATCTTGCACCACTTAGAGTTATTAAGCTACTGCAATTCCTAGGTTTTCTAGGACTTAATGCAAGATTTCCTCCATCAATATTAGGTATTATTTCTATACTTGGATCACTAGGTATATCTCAACCTACCCCTATGGTTTAGGGTTTCGGGTTTCTATATTTTTGTTTGAACATCTTATCCGATCAGCGATCTGGGGGGCTACCCAACCAGGTTCCCCACTAACTTCTTAATAATAAGGGTACCCCTTCTCCTAAATTTCAGCTTTGACGAGGAGACCCCAAAATGAAAAGGGAAAAAGGGTACTACTGGAAACCTAGCATGCTAAGGATCTTGCATTATAGATCGGAGCCCCGTATTTACCAAACCCCCGATATAGTTTGCAAGAAGGAAGTAGCTCCAGAACCCCCAAATCCCAGCAACACAAATCCTCCTCGTCTAGGTAAGAGAAGGGCTTAGGATTGAGGAGGCATTCTCTTTCAAAGGACCGCTGAAAGCCCAATCACGCCTTCCCGCCCCCTGAAACGTGAATGTCCCTAACTCCTTAGGGCTATACTTTTCGTATACAGAAAGAGAAGCAAATCCCAACGAGACCACAGACAGTGATGCACTGAATGTATCCTACAATGCAGGGAACATGTCAGGTGGGCCGTGGGGTTTCATGTGTTAGCTTCTCTCCGCTCCCAAGAAGAAGAAACCGTAAACCCCAAATTCTAATCCTACACCCTAAAGCCTACATCTTAAAACCTAGATTCAAAATCCTAAGTCCTAAACCCTGTATTCTAAGCCCTAAATCCTAACCTCAATTCTAAAAACAAAGGACCTGGCCTAACATTGAGGCCTGGATAGATGGAATGGGGTTCGGAGGCCTAAAATTTCTTAACGCAGCATTTTGAGCTTTTGAGCTATGTGAGGGTTATATCTAAAAAAGCGGGCTATATGAGGTACCCAGAGTAAGGGAAACTGCCGTGTGCCAGGGATACTACAGGCAATAAAGGGGCTGCAAAAGCGGTATAACAACACTCAGACAAAAACGCAATTCGTCAGGCTTCTGTAATTCTTCATGTACCCTATAGTCCAGCGGGCAAATCTTGTATCTCGCTCCCGTGTCACAGTGTCTCCACGGTCCTCTTTGAAACTCCAGTGTTCCAAGCGTCCCAAATGTCCAAAGCGACACAAATGTTCTTGGGGGGTCCCCATAAATAAGTAATGATTCTAGTATTCTGGGTCATATTGGGGCACCTGCCTCTTTGGCAACTACGAAATGTCGCAAGTGGGCCGATCGTCCTGAATATCCAATTTGTCCCAGATGTCCCAAGAGCAGCAGCGTCGACTGCTGTATTGGCTGCTGCAGCTGCCTGGCTTGCTTGTCCGGCAACGCGCTGTGCCACCTGCGCTGCTGCCCGGGCCCTGTTTGCAGCCTCCTGAATAGGGTTCCGCTGGGTCAGGGTTGAGGGCTGAATCTGTTTGCAATTGCCCTATACACACCCAGTTTCCATGAAATTTCCCATCTTCTGTAATTCTACATTGTTTCGGATAATACCCCTAAACCCTAAACCCTAGCCCCTAAACCCTAACCCCTAAAGCCTAAACCCTAACCCCTAAACCCTAACCCCTAAAGCCCTAAACCCCAAAGCCTAAACCCTATCCCCTAAAGCCTAAAACCTAAACCCTTAAACCCTAACCCCTAAAGCCTAAACCCTAAACTCTAACCCCTAACCCCTAAAGCCCTAAACCCTCAAGCCTTAAAGCCTAAACCCTAGCACCTAACCCCTAAAGCCCTTAAACCCTAACCCCTAAAGCCTAAACCCTAGCCCCTAAACCCTAGCCCCTAAACCCTAGCCCCTAAACCCTAAACCATAAAGCCTAAACCCTAAACCCCTAAACCCTAACCCCCCAAACCCCAAACCCCGGGGCCCAGGCTTCTTTGACAGCTTCCGCTTCTTTTTCTTCTTTGCCTTTAGCCGCATGCAATAGCTAGGATGCAGACTTCTTACTTGGAGGTCCCTTGTACTTATAACCTACTTAGTAACTGTCGTTATAACCCAGTTATATCTAGGGTACCTGTAGTTATGAGACTTATAGTTGGGTTATAAGGTATAACTACAGTTACTAAGTAGGTTATGAGTACAACGGACCCCCAGGTAGACCTTCTGAACTCCTGCAAGCAAGCATAGAATTCCATGAGGCTCCCTTGAACACAGTAGTTTAGGGTTTAGGGCTTAGGGTTCCGGAGGACCAATTCTGAATTCGAAGCTGGCTTTTGAAAAGAAGCAGAAGGACGCTTGCCATGGAAAGTCCCTTCATTGGAGTAGCTTGTAGCTCAAAGCCCACGTGGGCTTCCAGGACTAAGGAGGTAAACCATCTGGCACCACCTTATGATGTACAGAACTTTAGGGACAGTAGGTGGTGCAAGATTGACCCATCAATCTTCTGTATGGGCAGTATAGGATTTCGGGCTGGGGGTTTGGGATTGGGGCTTGAGGATTGCTATGATTTGTAAAGTTGTTTTTTGTAGAGCGGGAGTGGGAGTTTAAGGTCGTAGGGTCTGGGGTTGGGAGTTCACGGTTTCTTGGCAGCCCTACAGCTTGCACGTGGCGAGAACCTGACTGGTGGTTAGCAGTCGTCCCTCAACCCTAAACCCCAGAACCCATTCCTTCAGTCCCTACTAAGCACGCATAACCCTCAACCCATACCCTAAACCCTTCACTTTCCAAGAGTGCCTGCAAAACCCCTGAAGGCCCCTTGTGTTGAATGGATCAGTTCAACCCTATATCCCTTAGTAGCGCGAGGACTTTGGCAACCCGACTCCCAAAACGGCCCTATTACTGTCATGTGAGGACCCTAAAGCCTCCTAAACCCTAACCCTCAACCCTTTTTGCTGATATAGACCCTAAACCCTAAACCTCAACCCTTTTTGCTGATAGAGCCTTTGGCAACTTCATCTTTCTGCCGAAGACCTCCAGCTGCGAGTTGCACGCAAAGCCCATCCGCTGAGGGACCTCTGGCATATCAAAGGGGCTTAGGGTTTAAGGGTTAAGGGTTTAGGGTTTTAGGGTTTAGGGGTTCAGGGTTTACCTGAGCACCAAAAGTATGTAGAATAATTTGTTGTTTGTACTATGTTTAGGTGTTGTGGGCTATTATGTTATCTACTTTTGGGGCCCAGGTAGGCCCTAAACACTAAACCCTAGGCTCTTTGGGTTGGTGTAGGGCATCATCATAAGAATCCAAGTAGCGAACTATTGATTAATATGGCCCAAAACACCTCATTGCATAGGAATTAGCATGGGGGCTTCGGACTTCCTCTAATTCCTTGGCCTTTGTCTTTTCCCAGAGGGTCCAAGCACCCAAGAGTCAGGTACGTGGGGTTAAGGTAATAATAATTATAGTTTAGGTGGACTTCCAGCCCTGTAATGGTGGCTATAAGGGATAATAAGGATTATGTTAGGGTCCTCTTATGTTCCTATTATACCACCCCCCTTTAAGGAGTCTAGACTAGTGCTCAAAAGACCCACTTCATGGGTGCGCTCTTCTGCAATCTTGGCGCTGCAGGAAAGACTTTCCGCAAGAATGGGGGGCCCTTAGCCCTTAATGTGTTTAGTGTTTAGAGGTTTAGGGTTTAGGGAAGACTTTCTGCAAGAATGGGGGGGACTTTAGGAGCCCAGATGGATAGGTAGATTTAGAGCTTAAGGCTTAAGGTTTAGGGCGTGAACCTCTGCTCAAGAAAGTCTTCCAGGACTTCTGAAGCAGCTATGGGGATCCTCCTCCATCCACCCATAGTCCTCCTTAAGTAAATAGATCATGGCGTATATGGGGATCTTAATATAATGTACCCAAAGCTATGTTCTATCTACTTAAGGGGCACTATAGACCTTCCAAACTTCCCAAATCTAACGTTCATATGGGACTTGGCCTAAATATGATTCTCAAGCTGATAGAGACCTGCATTATGTATAATAGGAACCCCAATACAGGGACCCGTTTTATAATCATGTTAGAACCCTATAAACTCTAAATCCGAGGTCTGGCAACCCTGAAACTTGAGCCCTAAGCCGCAATGGAGTTTGTGCAAAAACTCTAAACCCTAGGTATCATATAGAATAGGAACCACAATAAAGGGACCGTCTTAGAATCCCTTTTGAAATCCTATACCCTAAACCCGTAAACCCGAAACCCTAAACCCTACACTGCAAGTGCAAGTGAGGGAGACCTTGTAGGTTTTGGGCGCTTTCAGGGTGCAGAGCTTTGGTTTCGGCTCTAGAGCCGTACTCGGGGATTTGGCGTTTAGGGCTTTAGGGTTTAGGGTTTAGGGTTTAGGGGGCTCGGGGCTAAGGGAAAACCGTTCAGCGCAAGCGCTGCGGGACAGCACTTGTTCCAACAATTGGACTCCTTCTAAACGCCCTGAGCCCTAAATCAAAAACGTCAGGCACTAAACCCCAAACCCTAAACCCTAAACTCTAAACCCTAAACCCTAAACCCTAAACCCTAAATCCTAAATCCTAAACCCTAAATCCTAAACCTTCAGGCTGTGTCCCCCTGAGTGCTCAAGCCTGCTTGCTGAAGGAGTGCTTCATGAGCTCCCACCTGAGGTAATGGTACTTGGGAATGTCTACGTGTCGGGTTTAAGGTTTAGGGCTTAGGGTGTCTCATTCTAGGGTTTAGGGCTTAGGGAGTTTAATTCTAGGGTTTAGGGATTTTAGGGTTGAGGGTGTAGGGTGTCTGATTGTAGGGTTTAGGATTTCGGGTTTAGGGTGTCTGATTGTGTAGGGTTTAGGGCTTTAGGGCATGGGGTTTAGGGGTTAAGGGTTTGGGGTTTAGGGTTAAATGGTTTAGGGTTTAGGGTTGGGGAACAACTAATCCCGAGACCTCCTTTTACACCCCCCAAATATGGGGTGTACAGGGCTAAGGCTGGATACAGGGTATTGGGAGGGTCTGGGGATAGAGGTTGGGGATTTAGCGTGTAGGATTTACATGGATTAGAGTTTGGGGCACTAAACTCGAAAGTTCTGGAGCCTAAGGATAGGTCTGAGGCCTGAGGGTTTTGGGATGGCTTTTATTGGATGTTCCTAACATGAGGGGCACCCTTGGGGTACAAATTATGGTCAGCATCAAGTGTTCTCAGGTGGGAAACTGATCTCTAATCTTGGGAACATCCATGTGCGGTTAAAGGTGTAGGGTTTGGGGTAAAGGGTTTAGGTGTGGCCTATAGAGGAACAGAGACTAGGTCACATGAGTTTGTTACCCATTTCCTAAGCCTAAGCCCCCCCTGACCCTCCAAGCTTCACAATCATTGAATGTCCATGTAACATCTGTAGCAACTCCTCAACACAGTTGCCATAAACAAAATCCCAGGGGATTATATAGGAGAGTATTATAGGGAATATGAAGGGGGATACTAGAAGTTTAGACCCTAAACCCTACATGAGCTATGGTCTAAAGTCCTAGTATACCCTTTAACAGTCCCTATAGTAATTCCCTGTATATTATCCAATATAGTCCCCTTTAAGGAGTTTAGACTGTAGCTCACATGAAGGATTCTCTAATTCGGGGCCGGCCCACCTTGGCACCCAACCCTTTGCACAATGGGCGCGGTTCCGAATCGAAACTGTGATGAGATTGCCGGAGACCGCCACAGTCTACTACAGGGGCCTAAATAATTGCCAATAGTATGTTGAGGTCCATTTGAAATACCATATACTATAGTTATAAAAGGAATATGGAACCATAATATTGGTAATTACTTGGCCCCTATAAATGTATACAAAGAATATGGAACCATAATATTGGTAATTATCTAGCCCCTACATTATGGCTGATGGGGTCTCGAGGCTCGGCTTGCCTTTAGTCGCAAACATTGGAGAGTCCCTAAACCCGAAACCCTAAACCCTAAACCCTAAACCCCAAACCCTAAACCCTAAACAACAAACCCTAAACCCTATAAACCCTAAACCCTAAACCCTAAACCCTCAACCCTAAACCCTATAAACCCTAAACCCCATACCCTAAACCCTTAAGGTTTCCACCTGGTTGGCCTTTGGAGCCCTTTGAAAAACAGCAGTAGAAAGGTCCTCTTATGAAACCAATAAGGAGAAACATCCAGATACTTACCTTTGGTGAGTCGCCATATGAGCCATAATCTCAATTAGGCTTTAGGGTTTGGGGTTTAGGGTTTAGGGGTTAGGGTTGTCATTCTCCATGTTGTTTTCCACGTGGTTCTCCACTGCGGTGGATGCTAAAAATCCGGCATGACCCTAAGTACAGTAAACCTTTGAAACTATGGTACTATCATAGTACTATCGTATACTAAGGTCATGGAGGATTCTGAGTATCAACAATATTGGGGTAGCATACTTCTATATACCCTAAACCCCACACCCTAAACGCCTAACATCCCTATATGATCCTTTTCTACCCCCATTCAGCACGAATCCCTGATTCCTGAGTACTAATGGTCCAAAGAGCTTGCTGGCCGGGCGCAATCCACAGCTTTTGGACATGGGGCAGCAAAACTAGACATGCGAGTTTCCAAAATGTATCAGAACAAGTTGAACCCTGAACCCTGAACCCTGGTTTAGGGTTTAGGGTTTGGAGTGCAGCTCTGGGATTCCCATCACGAGGACTATGATTCTAGTACAGTATGGTATAATAAATTGGGTCTGTTGGGGTCCGCTTATTTTGCTTCAAACTACCAGACGTCCATGTAAACCCTGCAGAACCTAAACCACTAAGCCTGACCTTAAACCCTGAACCCCAACAACCCCAACCCTAAAATTGTAAACCCTAAGCCCTACATCCGGACCCTAAACCTACAGCCTGCAGACTTCTGGCCCAGACCCGTTAGACACAACCAAGCGACGGTAAACTGTTTGAAGCTGGTAACTTAAGTGTTTATAAGTTTCGCGATTCGGGCCCGCTGGTAACTGTCGGATCATGCTGTGTCAGCACTGGTCCTCAATCATAGGTTATTGTGGAACTTGGACCGTTAGGGTAGTTCTTGAAGCGCTGTACATGCTTCCTTCGGATTGCGGTTTGTGGATGAGGGCTTGGGTTTGGGATTTGGAAAACCCAGAATCCCTAAACCCGGAACGCTAAACCCAGGCGCTTAACAAGATACTAAGAACTCGACGAGGAGTTGAGGGTTTATATAGAGTTATAAGCTATAAGGGCTCAAAAGCTGTAGATATGGGACATGGGACGCTAGCACCTACACGAGAACTCATTTGGGCTCAGAGTAAAACATGTAGGTACGTGCACCCTCAGGGAAGCATTGTTGATGGAGGAGGTCTTGCACCACTTAGGGGACCTTAACTTCTGTACCTCCAAGGAATAACAAGACTTAGGCCGATGAAGATTCATGAACAGCCCTGAACTCCAAACCTTAAGCCCTAAACCCTAAACCCTAAAAACACCCTGAGTCCTAAACCCTAAAACGCCCTAAACCCTGAAATGCCCTATATAAGCCCTTACCGTATCTACTTCTCAGTCTTGCGGCTCTCCGGTGGGCGCCGCTGGATTCTGTTTGAGGTCAACCATGATCTGCAAGTTGTGAGGCCAAAGTGTAGTTGTTGGAAATTAGGGCTCGAGGGGTTTAGGGGTTGAGGGTTTAGGGATTTAGCAGTTTAGGGTTTAGAGTTTAAGCAAGTTTGGGATTGTTCAGGGTTGGTGAGAAAATGTTTACGGGGCATGGTTTTGTTTTTGGGCTTACTCTAAATTCCGCATACCTAAGGTGCAGATAATTGCCGACCGCGGAGGTTCCTTTGAGATACAGCGGCTCAAGTTAACACTGTTCGGGCACACAGACGCGCTAGGCTAGGACTATGAGGGTCTGCTTACCAGGGTTGAAGGGGGCAAAGTAGGGGCCATACGATCACATAGCGCTATACGCGGCACAAGGATACTGCTTAGTGCTTAGGATCTGTAAGGCCAACGGCTTAGACAGCCGGAGGCTCCAGTTGTGTAGGCAAGCTATTTACATGAGCTATAGTCAAAACTCCTAGTATTCCCCTCAATAAGCCCTTAATAGGAACATATAGTCCCCTGTCTAACCCCCTTTAAGGAGTGTAGACTACAGCTCATATGAGTCACAGGGTTGGGGTAAAGATCTTCAGGTCATTCATGGTTCAGGATTTGGACATTATAGAGCTTAGGATGCGGGAGTGTTGGTGTAGTCTATCCCCCCTGAGTCCTGCGTGTCATGTGATCCCTCATAGGATTCAGGGTCTATACCTTGATTGAGGGGTAGTGGGCTCCGTGGGTCCCTAAACCCTAAAACCCCTATACGCTTTTGGTTGAGGGGTTTAGGGGAGAACGGCTCCTTTTTGGATCCCGCTTTGGAGCCACACAGGGTGGGGCGTGGAGGCTTTAACTTTAACAGTGACCAAAAGAGGCGGTTTAGGGTTTGGGGTTTAGGGTCTATGCTCTGTCGTAACATCTCTTCATCAAGGACAGGTACTGCAGGGGCACATGACACAAGTGTTAACTGTAGGTGACAATGTAAAACATCGAGCTCTCAAGGGCCAGCCTATAACATCCATGCGGGTACGGATCCCCTGGGGACCCTAGCGATATGAGCAATAGTCTGAACTCCTTAAAGGAGGTTATAGGCTGTCCCATAGGCTGTCCCCGCTGTCTCATAGGCGGTCCCATCCCATAGGCGGTCCCATAGGTGCCATCTGTCCCATCTACCCCATCGGTGCCATCATCGGTGGTGGCGGGAACATCATCATCACGGGCCGACTGCGCATTCGGCGGCGGTGGCCGTGGTGGGGGCCCTGGCAGCGGAGGAAGCACTGCACGCATGGCGTGCCTGGCACCAACATCGGCCCACAAGCCCATGACCCTCACTGGCTGGGCCATCCGGGGTGGGTATGGCGACTGTCCCACCCAGGCAGCAGTTGCCTTGCCTGGTCCCGGCTGGCTAGCAGGAGTTGTCACAGTCACAGGTGCCCCAGGCGGTGGCGCCCCAGGGGGCGGCGCTGCTGGGGAGCATTATAAGGCTTATTAAGGGGGATACTAGCAATTTAGACTATAGCTCACATGTATATGCATATACATATACATATATATTATACATATATATCATGAGGTGGTTATTGGAGGTCCCTTTTCGAAATTGTACAGGATTATTGTGCAACATGCCCAAATAAGGGCCCCTTCGCACATGCCGAGAAACGCGTGGGGAGATGTACAGGTACGACAGGTACGACTCCAAAACCAAAAAAAAAAAAGCACAGCTCACCACGGAGACCATAACATAAATCGCAACGCAACAACCAAAACAAGCCCAGCAAAACACTAAACAAGCACCCACCTAAACCCTAAACCCTAAAACCCTAAATCCTAAACCCGAAACCCGAATCCCTAGCCCCTAAACCCGTAACCCTTAAACACCACAAAAGCACACCCAGAAAAGATTGCTGCCTTCACGGTGTCCTCCATCATCTGCTTCACCTTGGTGTCAAGATTCCCGGCTTCGGTTTAGGGTTTAGGGATTAGGGTTTAGGGATTAGGGTTTGGGGATTAAGGTTTAGGGATTAGGGTTCAGGGATTAGGGATTAGGGTTTAAGGATTGGGGTTTAGGGTTCAGGGTTTAAGGTGTAGGGTTGAGGGTTTAGGGTTCAAGGTGTAGGGTTGAGGGTTTAGGGTTCAGGGTTTAGGGACTAGGGTTTGGGGTTTAGAGGTGCTGCCGACTGTCTCTAAAAAGTGTAGCATAGAAACAAAATGGAGGTTTCTCACAAGACCCTAATCTAAACCCTAAGCCTGAGGTCATTTCCCCCTGAAAGTAAGAGCTGCCACAAGGAGTACTAGGACCAGAATTACTGGGAGGTTATAATGGCCTGCAGATGCGCAGCTTGCAGGTAAGCAGTCGCCTATAGGCGTTTCATACTGTTGATACCAAAAAATCTTGCATGACCTTGCTGTACCATAACACTAAATTCCCAAGGTGTAAGGTACTTAGGGTCATGCAGGATTTCTAGTATCCCTAAACCTAAACCCTCTCCTATGATTTATGGAGGCCCTATGGGAGTTCTTTTGGAAACTGCCCAGCTGTAGCTGGCTCGTAACCTAGATGCCCAAGACTAACAGGGTTCAGGGTAGGGTTTAGGTTCTACATGGGCATCCCAAAAGCAGGGCACAGTTCATGAGTAGCTTACGTGTCCCAACAGCTCCACACACCTTAGCACAACATTATCCAGCGGACCCTAAACTCTACTTTGCAGCTGCATCGCAGCCCCAGAGGTGGGCAAAGGTTTCCTGGCTTCTAAGGTCTAAACTCGAGATTCCCTGGACCCTGAACCCTGAATACCGATGGAGATCCACCACAACCTGAACCCTAAGCCCTAAACCCTACACCTTAGGTCATCCCCAAACCTTAAACTCTAAATCCTACACCTTAGGTTAGGGTTTAATGAGGTTCAAGCTTTGGGTAAACCCTAAACCCTTAATCCAGCTCAGCGTTTAAGGTGTAAGGTTCAAGGCTTTGGGCAAACCTTTAACCATGAACCCACATTAGGGTTTAAGGTGTAAGGTCTAGGGCTTTGGGTAAACCCTAAACCCTTAACCCAGGTTAGGGTTTAAGGAGTAAGGATTATGGCTTTGGCTGAACCCTGGTCTGACCCGCTAGGAATGCGGCAAGCGGGCATGTCACTGGCGTGGAATAGTCGCACGCCGGCGAGGAATTCACCTGATAGAACTCTCGAAATTTGTGAATCTCTTTATGCATCCCCTATAAAGGGGTTTATGGGGGATATATAGGGTTCTATACGGATATGAAAGGTTTGCAGGGTTTAGGTTTAGGGTATAGGGTTCCCCATGACTTTGGCGGTCCCTGTATGATAAGCATCGTAGTTGTTGCGGGTGCAGATTAGGGTCCCCTATTTGGGGAACCACCATGATGGGCCTTCATAGGGCTTAGGGTCTAGTACCCAAACCCTTCACCGTGTCCAGTTGTCGTGGGGCCTAGGCTTGCTCCAAAATTTGTAGTATGGGAGAGGTGAGGGTTTAGGGGTTCTGAACTACTCCTCAAGACAATGCATATCCGTACAGCGAGTTGCTGTTCCCCAGCCGCCTCTAGAAGTCCAGTTCGTGTTTCGGGCTTAGGGTTCAGGGATTAGGGTTTAGGGTCGTCACCTAAACGCTGGACTTAGTGAGCAGGTTAGAAGGGAGGTTATACGCAGGCAACCCCAAGTAGGGGAAGATATAGCCGCATTTGCAATCTGCTTACTAAGTCTCCTGCGTCTTCAAACCCCAAACCCTAAATCCCTATAACCTGCAATCTCCCTACTAGGTCCCTGAACCTTGAAACTGTATACTGTAAACCCTGAACCTTGAGACCCGATACCCCCATAATCTACTTGATGAGCCCTTACAAGCCCTCAACCCCAAGAAACTAGAATCCTAAACCCTAATCCCTAAACCCTAATCCCTAATCCCCAACCACTAAACCGTAATCCCTAAACCCTAAACCCTAAACCCCAAACCCAAGCCCTAAACCCTCCAACCCTAAACCCTCAACCCTAACAGCCCATAGCCCTTAACCCTTAAGATCATGGAGGGAAGCCTCAGTCGTCTGGATCCTGCAAGCCCTCTCTATACCCGAAACACTACAACTTGAGCCCTCGCACCAAAACTTTGCGGGGTTTAGGGTTTAGGATTTAGGGTTTAGGGTTATAGGGTCTTGGGGTTTAGGGATTTCGCTTGAAATCTGCGCGTGCTACCCACTCCTTGACCAAGCCAGAAATTTCGGACGAAGCGGAGTTCCAGACTCCTAAGTACGCAAGTGCTCAAGTGCTCCAAACACCCGTTGCGCTCGTTGCACTGATTTCTCCACGGCAGTGCATGTTGACCCAGCTTACCGACATCCCAGGTCCGGACACCTGAAAGCAGCTGCTCAGAGTCAACAAAAGGGTGCTCCTTAAGGTAGGTGTCCGACTCGCCGCATTCCTTTAAGCATGTGCAATGCACGAAGACAATTGTGAGTCTGGTGAGCTTCCCCTAATCGACCCGAGTAAAGCTCGTGTTTGATCCCTAGGGTTCCTTCGGGTTTTTCAATGAACCTGAAAAAAAACCCTAAGGGTAAAACCCTAGGGTTACAAACCTAAAGCCCTTGAAATCCTTGAGCCCTAAACACCTATACCCCTGAAATCCTTGTACCCTAGGCTGTAACCTTCACACCCTTGCCCTAAACCCTAAATCCTAAACCCTAAATCCTAAATCCTAACCTTCAGTTTCCTTCCGGGACTTCATTCACAAACGGGCTTATACTCCAGGGTCACAAAGCTGACCATACTCTTTTGGCTCTGGAGGTGAAACGCTTATAGTCCCCCGTAAGTAGATAGAATATATTTGGGTTATATTTTGGGATAATGGAAAAGAAAATGGAAACTATCATTTCGGGCTTAGAGCTTAGGGTATAGGGTATAGTCCCCTTTAAGTAGATAGAATATGGGGTATATGGGGATCTTATTATGATATACCCAGAGCCATATTCTATCTTAAGTACTATAGCCTCTAAGCCATAAGACCTGAATTCCTAACCCCTGAAGCTATAATCCCCAAATCCTAAGACCTAGATCCTAAACGCAACCCCCACCCAAAAGCCCAACGCAACAACAGAATGTACCATAGCACCTTTAACTGAGACAAGGATCCCTTCCCTGGTATGTTTTAAGGAATATTCCTTCATTACAGGGTTTACGGTTTAGGGATTTGCGGCCTAAGCCCTAGCCCCTCACAACCCCCCTAGGCCTCGATAAGCCACACCTCTGGCGTCTCGCCGTGAGAAGCTTCGCCAATCTGCGCGGGGGAGGTAAACGCTTCTTTACTTGGAGGTTGAGGTAACCTATGTATTATTGTACTTACAAGCCAATCATAAGCCCCAAGTCTTCTAAAATGATTGTATCTGGATGATGTAGATACTTATGAGTAGTTCTACACATGAATGGACCTCCAGGTAGAGTTTTGGGGCAGGCTTGGGTGTTGAGAGTTCGGGGGGGTTGTAAGAGTCCAGCGGTTTCAGGTAGGGGTCAGGATTTATGGGAGTTGTGTGCTTCGGATTGAGGGTGTTGAGGGTCCCACACCCACCTCTAACATCATGTAGGCTAGCCAATATATTGGCTAGTATAAGAATATTTGATGTCGGGGGGCTGAAAGGTGGACGGTTCAGAGTGTCGTTGGTGTTTTGGTTTTAGGATTCAGGGTCCTGGCTTCAGAATCGCGTAATTGCCTCCACAATTTCTAAACACGCCTGCCCAATCGCCTCTACTGCTGTAAAAAGTTCTGCATGTTCCGCAATGTACATACATATATATATATATATGCATACACAGAAATATAGATGTGAAGTCTTTACTAGAAGTCAGCGGAGCCTTGCGGGGATATTGTGGGAAAGATATCAAAAAAGGATCTCACCATGATTGGGTTTCATTGATACTGCTTATCTGCTTCCTGGGTGGAACCAAATAAAACATCCTTCTATAATCCTCGCTGGGTTCTGCTATGTGACGAATTTCGGAATTGTGTCCAACAATGACGCACTTATAGTCAAACGTGCGGCCCTTCTTGGGTGTACCCCTCCTAAAAAATGGCCGCTAATCTCTGGGCTAGACAAGAACAAACCATAACTTGCACAACTTCACACTCATGATTCAGTGCAAGTATGCCCCCCAGTTGCGGGACCTGAACCCCCTTCTAGGGGCATGCGGCATTCTTGGAGCCCGCAGGGTGCACATGAGCTAAAATCTAAACCCAGGTTAGGGTTCAGGGTTTAGGGCTTAACTCCAAATATCCCTTACAATACTCCCTTAAATCATCCCCTATACAACCCCCTTTAGGGAGTTACACATATAGCTCATAAAGAGTTTGGGATGCCGAACCAGGACCGACAGTGATCTTGAGCTTGGAAATGGTACCTTCCTCCGGCCTCCCAGTAAAGATCCTCAATTTGGCATTTAGGCTTTAGGGTAAACCCTAAACCCTTAGGGGTTTAGGCATTTAGGGTTTTAGGGGTTTAGGGAACTCAGCATGTCCGGGCACGGAGGGAGGCAATGTTGCCAAGACCCTCGAACCATGAACCCTAGACCATTCATCCGAAACCCTAAACCCCGCATCCTGAGTTCAGCCTATACCCTACCTGGACCCCAAAGGCGGGTAAAATGATGGCCCGCAACCTCTAAAAATACACCAGACGGCCATCATATTACATGCCCTTGGGGTTCAGGTAAACCCTATAAACCCTCCTTACATCTCAAGCTCTTAGCCACACATCCTAAACCCGAAACAGCTGCGGCGCACCATGAAATCGTAGCCAAAAAGCTCAACCTTGCTGGGAGATTGTAATTGTCAGAGATCGGAAGGGTTAATACTAGGGTAATATTGTGGTTATATTGGAATAAAGGAGAAGAAAATGGACACTACTATTTAAGGTCTGGGGTTTAGGGTCTTGTAGTTTTCAGAGATCGGAAGGGTTAATACTAGGGTAATATTGGGGTTGTATTGGGATAATGGAGAAGAAAATTGAAGCCGCTACTGAGGGTCCAGGGTTTAGGGTCCGGGGTTTAGAGTGTAGTTTTCAGAGATCAGAATGTCAGGGTTCGGGGTTTAGGGTTTAGGACTTTTGGGGTCTAGGGTTTTTATAGGGGTTTAGGGCTTTATAGGGTTTAGGATTTGAGGCTTGGGAATTAAGATTAGAGTTAAGGACCTAGGTGTAAGGTGTCTGAGGGTTTGCAGTTGAAGGGCTTTTATAACTTAGTCGAGGATTAAAGGCTTTTGTTTCTGAGCCTGTGGGGTGAAAGATTAGTATGCATGGGGGGTATTAAAGAAACCCGTGATAATGTCAAACACCCCAGCCAATAGTATGAATCTCTTGAACTGGGTTATAAGTTATAAGCGGTATATGAGGGGTCTAATTTAGGCGTAGGGTTTAGGAGTCTAAGCACGTCCCCCGCTCGTAACACATACCGTTTATACTTGGAAACACAATTGATGCCAGGGGTAAGGGGATGTTTAATACTAACACGAAGGCTTAAGTTAAGAAGCCTCACCACTATGGGACCCTTAATAGGGTGCTAATAGGGCATTTTAGGGTCTAATAGCCCATAGTGGCAGAAAAACCTCAGACATATCTTAAGCCCTAAACCTCTTTTAGGAGACTCTGACAAAGTTATCGCAGGCCTTACTTGAAGGTTCAGGGTAATCTACCCCCCAAAATACTGTTGATGGATCCTAAATTACTTTAATTCCAGGACTTTAGGAACTTAACGTGGTGCAAGATTTCCTCCATCTACAGTATGTCTACCAACAACCTAAGTATGAGCCCCTGGGTTCCCTAATGCGGTTCTAATGGGTTGAACTGGAATCTAAAAGGCACAGTCCTGAGACGTATTCCGTGATTGCTAAACATTTAGGGTTTAGGGTTTAGGGTTGCTTCCTTGGACTCATAAAGACCCCAAACCAAAACATGAGTAACATCATCAATAGGATCATGGGTTCCCCTAGCACCCACTTACACAGCCCCGGCAAGATTCCCCCTGACTTATTATGGTCATGTAGGGATAGAGTCCCGAAGAAAAGCCAGTCGTCCCGGCTGCGATGCACTTCGGCTTCGGTGTAGTGGAGCTTAGCCATCGACACGCAGCGGTTACACAGATAACCCATGGTCCAGTCTGAGTCAACGTACACCACTTCGTTCCGGTCATCAGGTGCCCTCATGCAAGGCAGCGGCGCCAACTCCACCCCTAAACCCTAAACCCTAAACCCTACACCCTAAACCCTAAACCCAAGCCTGTAGCTGACCTTGGGCTCGAAGGGCCTGGAGCGGGCCAAAATCTCGAAATGGATATCAATGCCGCGGATGGGCTTGGCGGCAATGACAACGCCTTCCGTCTTGCAGTGCTGGTAGATCAGACATCCCTGCCCAGGCCTCAGCTCGCAGTGCTTGCCAAAAAAACGTTAATATGCTATAGTAGTTTCCATTTTCTTTTCCATTATCCCTATATATAACCCCATTATACTATAGTAGTTTCCATTTTATTTTCCATTATCCCAATATATCCCCAATATATCGACAAGAGCATCAAACCTAAACCCTAAACCCTGGTCCTTACTGCGAAGCCTAATCCTTACTGCCAAGCAACATACGAACCCTGGAGCATGCTCAGCGGTGGGGAGGTAAAAAGGTTTACGCAGAAGCATGAGAAAACATGAGGCAAGGACGCAAAATAGAAAAACATACTAAAACAACTGGCCAAGGCTTAGAGTGAGGTTAGGGCTCGGCATTGAAAAGCTTAAGATTTACCTTAACCCCCAAAGTATGTAAAATAATGGCCCTAAGCCCATAATAGCAGCCATAAAGGCCATTGTTTTACATACTTTTGGGGTCCAGGTAGTGCCTGGTCTCTTGGGGGCTGTGCCTGAGGCTCAGTACCATCC
The DNA here is from genome assembly GCA_905231905.1 of Symbiodinium pilosum. Taxonomy (NCBI): domain Eukaryota; class Dinophyceae; order Suessiales; family Symbiodiniaceae; genus Symbiodinium; species Symbiodinium pilosum. Next base: position 153,498 of record CAJNIZ010039224.1, on the reverse strand, counting down.
ATATTCAATGGGGCAAAGCCTGGGTTAGGGCCTGTGCTTTAATGGGAGGGGGAATGACACAAGCCATAGCGTTAATGGCCATGAATGCCAGGCTAAAACGCCAGACGCGATCGCGCAAAAAGCAACCCCCATGCAACCCCCTACAATGGTCCCTTAAAGGACATTCCCCCACAACCTACTGAGTGCCAGCGAGAAACATGTAGCATCTTGACCCCCTAACCTCAAACCTGAAAAGACCCACCTGGATGAGCCCTGAAATCTATCCTGAGACCTAGGTTGCCCAGTAACCCCTGATTGGTAAGGGTACACTTTTCCTACTATTCAGTTCTAACAAGGAGACCCCAAAACAAAAAAGGGAAACATGGTACTACTGGGGTACCTAGAAACCCTAAACCCTAAAACCAGCCCGCCCACCAAGTACAACTTTCTTGTGTTGAAGCACGAAGACTGAAAAACCATCCTTGCCCCTAAACCTACCAGAATACAAACAAAATCCCTACACATCCTGAAATGAAGAGTCCCCTATCCCTACCTGAATCCCCCAAATATCCATATAATTTCATGAATAAGGGATATATAAGCCATGACTTGATAGGTACTGGTTGCTCCCTGTTTGCATGTGGTACTTACTGATCAGCCCACAAAAGTTGCCACAGTGATACCTTCTTGGTACTCACCCCTAAACCCTGAATCACCCTAAACCCTGAATCCTAA
>CAJNIZ010039224.1:134740-152512 GCA_905231905.1 Symbiodinium pilosum | reverse complement strand
TTTAGGGCTTTTAGGGTTTGGGGTTCAATTTCCGTCACTTTAGCAACTGGGCTATGCAATGCCATTCATATGTGGGGAGATCAGCGGTAGTATGAAGGCGGTAACAGAGAGAGCAAATTCCTCTTCTAAAGATTCACCCCTCATCCCCAAATTAGAAATATTACCGGCATACAGCCAGTACATAAATACAACTAGCACCAAACATGATCATTACGGGGTGGAGGGGGGCTCTGCATCATTGATTTTCAGATTCGGGATTAGGGGTAACCTCAAAACCTCCCAACAAATTTAGGGGTTTCGGGTTCAGGGTCTAGCGTTTAGGGTTCAGGGCTTAGGGTTCATGGTTTAGCGTTTAAGGTTTTAGGGTTCAGGGTTGAGTGTTTAGGGTGTTTACTGAACTCTGCTGCCACCACCAGGTTTAAAGCATCCCAATCTTTGAAAGATCTTTGTTGTTGTATCTAAAGCACCATGCTACCTCACATCACAGCATGTCGAGGGCCCATGTCGGCGTTGCCAAGGCGCGGAACGCCGTCACAAAGCCACCTCGTAGCAGGCCGGGTTCCGCAGCTCTATAATAAAGGGTTCTAAGAGCCCTGGTAAGTATATTCCTATGATATTCCTACTATGTTCTTGGGTTCCCTGTTTGGGATTCCCAGCAAAGTCCCTTCATGTGGGTTTCGCGTGCCTCCCGGTCAAGGAGATGCTGATTCTCCTCGTTGAGGTGGGACCTTCGCCTACGGCGCCTTGACATGGTTGACTTCATGACCCTTACCTGAACCCCGAAAGTATGCAAAATAATTTCTTATTGGACAATCTTTAAGGATTTGGAGCTATGAATTTACCTACTTTTGGGGCCCAGGTACTGCGCGCGCCTTCACGACCTAAAGCCATGCTTCAATCCCTAAGCCGCAAACTTTAGACTCCAATGCTAGGCCCAGATCCCTAGACCTTAAACCCCTAGAAGCCTAGACGCCTAAACCTCAATTTTCAAATGCTTTAAACCCGAAGAACCCGAACCCAAAAAAGCGAGCCCCATAAAAGCCAGCCTTACAGCTTCAAGCGCAAAACCCTAAACCCTCAACCATCGACCAAGACCCTTAACCCCCAGGACTTGCTAAAAGCCTTTCCAAAGCCTGATCGTCAAGCCCCCAAAGCCTTTGCCATATTCATGGCATGCCTCAGACCCAACCTCACAACCGCCGTTTGGGGAATAGGTTGTTCTAGCCCCCCCGAAGTAGATAGAATATGGGGTATATGGGGATCTTATCATAATATACCCAAAGCCGTATTCTATCTACTTAAGGGGGACTATAGGTTGTTAGGGTTTTGGGGGTTTTGGGGTTTTAGGGGAAAGGCTTTCGGCTTGTAGGGAGATAGGGTGTAGGGAATAAGCCTATCAGATTTTAGGAGGCTAGCCTTGAGGGGACAGGGGTTGGGCTTTTAGGGCTTCAGGAGAGATGAGGTTTACCTACACCCCAAAAGTATGTAAAATTATAGCCCTACACTCATAATAACACCTCTAAAGGACATTATTTTACATACTTTTGGGGTTCAGGTAGGGTTTAGGGGACAGGATTTCGGATTTTCGGAGGTGAGCCCCTTGAGCGGTTTGCCAGATCATGACCTCAGGAAATTCCCAAACCCTAAACACTGAACCGGGTGAGATGTAGGCTAAACTCCTTAAGGGGTTATATAGGGGATTACATATAGGGGCTACTAAGGAGGATACTAGGAGTTTAGACTATAGCTTATGTGAGCCCCTTTGGCCGCCCTATTCCCTGAACCAAACCAAGAGCTTAAACTAAACCACCCTGAAGCCAAACCCTCAACCCCTAAACCCTAAACCCTAAACCCAGAACCCTCAAACCTGAACCCCAAACCCTGTGAGCCCCTTGAGCCCCTTGCCAAATGATGACATCCTCCATCTGCTTCTGAATGCCGTCCCATAGATTAACGCAGGGATCCTGGGCGTGCTGGTGGTGGATTAGGGTTTAGGATTTGGGGTCATTTAGGGTTTGGGGTGGTTTAGGTTTTAAGGTTTGGGGTGGTTTAAGGCTTAGGGTCTAAGGTTTAGGGTTTGTATGATGGGTTCCTCTACTCTTTCCCGCTAAGACTCCCCATTGATTAAAGTAATTGTTGCATAAGTTGGGCTGCTTAAGGCTACTTAAGGGAGAGCCTAGGGGTAAGCTGGTAGGGGAATCCATGATGCTTGGTTTGAACGAAAACGGCTTCCCCCAACTCCTCCGTATGGAGTTTACACACCTACAACAGGGATCCCTACAGCCCCATGTAAGGGTACCCGGAAAGTACGGGTGTAGGCGCTCCGCAACTTCAGAGTTTAGGGGTGTCTGTAGGGCCTTCAGGGCAAGTCGGTAGGGAATGGGGGAGAAAATGCGCTCCTGCATTTAGGATTTAGGGGTTAGGGTTTTGGGTTTTTGGGTCAACATAGCGGGGAACCCCTGTAGGAACCCCCCCAGACAATCCCCACTACTTTGCCCACATTTCCCTAGCAAAACAAAAGTATAAGGAATCCCATGCCCCAAAAATATAAAGGATCCCTAACCCTGAACCCTCTATATTTCCCAAAATATCTCTATATAACCCCTATGCCTATATCCCATTTCAAAGGAACCCAAACATTGATCCAGAATAAGAAACCCTACAGCCAATTTCTTCATTCCTTATGCATCACATGAGCTATAGTCGAAGCTCCGAGTATCCTTCTTCATAAGCCCCCAAATAGACCCCATATAACGCCCTTTGAGGAGTTTAGACTACAGCTCGCGTGTAAGTTGGGCTGGTAGATATCCTATTGGGAGCCTTGAGTGTTGGGCGCTTTGGGCGTCAGGTTGAGGATTGAAATCCTTCAAGTTAAGTGCTGTAGGGAGGATGGTACTTGGGTTTAGGGCTTGGGGTTTAGGATTTGGGGCTTAGGCTTCAGGGCTTGGGGTTTGGGGCTGCAGTAGCCCAAATCGTGGGGTAGGCATGCAAGAAGAAGATGATGGCCTCTACAAAACGTGCTTTTAGCACACTTCAGGGTTTAGGGTTGAGGGTTGCCCCCCTCATCCCCCCCTGTCCGCACGCATGAAAGCTTTAAGGCCAACCCTACCCCACAGGGAGGAGGTACCTGAAAGTTGCAGGTCTTTCTTGGAGGGGCCTACATTGAGAAACATACGTATCAGGGAAACATGGGATGGGATATCGGAAATGGCGGAGAATACTGGTACAAATCCTGAAAAAAATCTAAGCAAAACAAGAAGCTATGCACCCTCAACCCTGAACTCGAAATCCTAGATCCTAAACATCAGATACACCCCAGAATTCAATTACGGGATCCAATATCGCGGTTTAGGGTTTAGGGTTTAGGGTTAATACCTCCCCCCCCAAGTAAGGTCTAACTTTGCCCTGGTTAGCCTTTTGAGGATTTAGGGTTTAGGGCTTAGGGCCGGAGAGTCTGCAGTTCTATCATACAAATATTTATTTTATTCATTCCCTGGGGTTTTACTGTAACAGAATACAAATACTTCCCAAAAAGACTACAGTAGGACGTTTCAGGGTTTCAGGTTTTGGGTTTTGGGTTCCTACACCCCACAAGCCCACCCTAAACACTAAATCCTAATTCCTAAGCACCGCAAGCTCCATAAATCCTAGACCCTGTAGGCCCTAAACCCTTACCTTAAAGGTCCCAGGACTCAAAGAATAGGGTATTAGGGCCCAAATACTACAATCTGAATGGTATTTGGGGCGTAAGGCCCTAATTTTTGTGTCCTTGGACCACCCTAAACCCTAAACTCTAAACCCTAAAGGCCCTGAACCCTTAGCCGCACTCCACCAACCGTTCCGAGCGCCAAACCACACTGGTGTCATCGTCTCCGACGCGCGTGCCCTGGCGGCCTGCCAGCTTGAAGTTCACGGGGTTTGTCCTGGTAACCATATGTAGTTTAGGGTTTAGGGTGTTGCGTTTCCCCTGGCAACCATAAACCCTGTTTAGAGATTAGGGCTTAGGGCTTAGGAGTTATAAGTATAAGGGTTTAGGGATTAGGGCTTAGGGATAATAAGTATTAGGGTTTAGGGCTTAGGGAATATAAGTACTAGGGTTTAGGGTTTAAGTAGATAGAATATGGGGTATATGGGGATTTTTAATATGCCCAAGGCCATAGTCTATCTACTCAAGGTGGCCTATGTCCCTATTATATAGCGTTCCAAGACCCTAGAAACTCTAAACCCTAGGGTCTAGGGTTGAGGGTCCTCGGTAGGGGATGCTAACCAAATCCATGGCAAACTCTAATTCCTGTAACAACCCTACTTTGCACTGTATAGTGATACTTAGGATCCCGTGGGATAGGATTTGGGGGAGTTTAGGGTTGATGTAGAGATGATGTATACAGGGTCTGGGGTCTAGATAGGGTTTAGGATTTCACTAGGGTTCAGGGTTCATATGAGGTTTAGGGTGTACATGGGAAATACATCCGAAAAAGGGATTTAGGACGCATGTGTGGTTTCAAGTGTATCGCTCTTCCCAGGAATCACCACTCCCTGGCCAATGGTCCCAGGCCGAAAAGCAGTTACTTGGGAAACCTATCCCTAAAGCTCTATGGACTCACATTTTGATTTTTTTGGGCCCAAAGACCCATACTATGAGGCTTTCGGGCTATCTTGAGTTTAGAGTATTTCTGGTTGTTTGGTGCCCTGTCGCGTACAACTTTGGGGCGCCCAAACAATTCGATTCGGTATTCTGGTCAAGCGTAAAGCTGGGTTGCTACTGTAGAGATATTGGTGCGATGGTCTATACACAGCACTTGGAGGTTCAGGGTCATTATAACCCCGGTTTAGTTAGACTCCTAAACGAATTACAGGCCCACTAAGCCTCCTAATTTGTTTATGCAGTGTAGAACTCGATGATAAGAACTCGGGTAATCACCACTCCTAAGCCCGCAACCCTAAGCCTTATGTATTCCTATACCCCTTCAGAGGTACCCTACAAACCTTGCTTCGGATCTTCGGCATTTAGGGGCTTCCGAAATGTGTCATGCAAAACGTATGGCAGCAGCCCAGCCAAAGACGAGCCACTGCTTGTATCGTACTGTCCACATGAGCTCGTTGGTCGAAATTTTCTCTGTTCCTTTCGAGCAACTTGTATGAGCCAAGCCCACATAGCAACCACCTACCTAAATTGGAGATTTTCGATCGCGGCGGCCCTCGTCCCCATAGAAGCATATGGGGATGAACCTTTCCAAGCAATGAGCATCTGTCTCAAATCTTTATGCAAGGGCTCGCCATATCGGAAGGCCTGCCAGAAGGCTTGTAACAACACTGGCAGAGCTGGGCCATTGCGGGGGGACCCACTCAACACGATGGACAATGGATGGAATGCAACAAGTATACTTACTACCCGCATAAGCCACGAAATAGCTCATACCATTCTCAAATATACCTACTTCCTAAGCCCTCACCCCCCCAGAAGTCCCCGGATAGCCCCCGATAAGCTGTGAGATAACTCATATTATCCTCAAATATACCTGCTTCCTAAGCCCCTCCCCCCAAAGTCCGCGTAAAACCCCTGTAAGCCATGAAATAGCTCATGGTATCCTCAAGATGTGCCCACTTTCTAACCCTCCCCCCAGAAGTGCGGTGGATAAAGGGGTCAGCCCCTGGGGGTGGAAATTCGGAGTCGCACAAGGATTATTTCGTACTTATGGAACAGAAAATGCAAACTCCTACTATTTCATTCAGGGTTTTGGATTTGTGGTGTACGCATCCAGTTTACACTCCCCAAAGCCCTGTGCTACAAGCATCTACAATGACTTACAGTAAATCCCAGCGCACTTGGACTCTCATAGGCAGAGGAACAAACGTAGCACATGTGCTGTGGTATCCCCATTGCAATGCAAGCACATCAAAACTGTAATGCAGCCCTTGGTAGAAGGAGCAAAGAAAGCCAAACCATCGTTTGGAGCATGACGGCCTAAACAACAATGGGTTTAGGGTGTAGGGTTTAGGCCTAAATAACCATAAGAAAAGGGGCTCGTCAACTGGAATCCTACACTACAATGTCACACACGTTGACAGGGGGAAGGCTCTAACTCTGAAACCCAAGCCCGAACCTAAGGCTCCATGTGTTCATGGCGCCAAGCTTGCTCTTAACCCCACGTACGTTGTTCCTTGATCTCGGGGCAATTCAAGAGACCCCTCAAACCTTGGAAGGCGCTATGCTCCTCGTTCCTCATGTTTCTACAGTACACAATTGCTACCCTTGCACATCACCCCCAGCCCCCCCCACCCCCCGGTAGCTCAATATTGCAAACTGTGATGTTATGACATCACAGTGAGAAAGATGCGATAACCCTAAACCCTAAACACAAAGCCCTAGATCCTTTTGACTCAAACCTTAACCCCCTAAACCCTAAACCCTGAACCCTTAGCCTCTAGAGCTTGGGATGACCCAAGTGTCCCCCCTTCAGTAAATAGAATATGGCTTTGGGTATATTATAGGGTTTAGGGTTTGGGGTCTGAATATGGCTTTGGGTATATTATAACAAGATCCCCATATACTCCATGTTCTAACTACTGAAGGAGGACTGTAGGGTTTCGGGTTTAGGGTTTGGACATTGGGAGTTAGGGTTTGGGGTTCAGGATAAACCCTGGCCCGGCGGCCTGCTCGGTACCGTCGATTGACACAGCCCTGCATGACCCTAAGTCAAACATTTATCATAGTGCCACACTTCCTGTACTTTGGGTAAACCGTAAACCCCAACCCTTAACCACAAATCCTTAACTCCAAGCCCTAAGCCCGCAATCCAACACCTTGAGCCTGAATAACTCACCCTTCTACAGTAACGGACGGCGGATGGAGGAAATCTTGCACCACATAGGATCTTTAAAGTGCTGTATAATAACTATAACCATTATTGGGGCTATCTAATAGGATGGTGCAAGATTTCTACCCTAAACCCTAAAAGTGGGGTACTGCCCCCCCTCAGTAACAGTTGGATAATACTTATAAAAAGGTTATATATAGCCCTTAATAGGACCCCTAATATAGACTGGTACTGGGTGGGGGCAGTACCCAACCCTAAACTCTCCACAGGATGTCAGCCACAACAGGCCCACCCCGCCTGGGAAATTCTCTCCCGAGTCGGCAACCTTTCAGAGATCACTATGGGCTATTAGACCCCAAAATGCCCTATTAGGACCCTATTAAGGGTAGATTAAGGTACCCTTAAGGTCTAATAGCCCATAGTGAGATGCCAAGGGTCACACGGGTTAGGGCTCAGATTTCGTCACTTGGGATTTAGGGTTAAAGGTTAAGGGTCTGGGCTTAAGGTGTCTGTTTTTCTTGTTTGCTGGACCTCTTCTCCACTGTCCATGCAACGGAGAGTGCAAGGGTTTAGGGTTAAGGGTTTTGGAGCTAAGGTTCACTCGGAGGTCCAAGGGGAGGAATAACCCAAGTGGAAGTGTACATATACCATTATAGCCCAATCAAAAACTAAGACCCATCCATGAAACGGTCAAATTTGGGTAATGAATCTCACTTATACTTATAGTTGGCAACCTGCAAGCACTGGGTGCCCTAACGTACCCCATGATTAATAAACGCCCTCCTTTTAAGGGCCTTAGCATTAGGATCTCTACTATAATCCCTATAGGGGAGAGGAGGGGGTGTATTAATGAGGGGTCTACATGAACCTGTCTCCTGTGGCACTTAGCCAAGGTGGAACCCTCCTGCCATTGGCTTCCCAAGGGGTCGTGCTAGCCGTCGCTTCCAGCAGATGTTTCCGGAGTTCCCCTGCTTTACATTAAGTGGACCCCCCACCCAGTAATAGTGACTACAAGGGATAATAAGGATTCTATTAGGGTCCTGTTATATTCTTATTATACCACTATTACAGGGTGGGGGGTCCTCCTAACTTTACACCCCAAAACGAGAAAATCCTTCTTCTGGAACCCCAACAACATCATTGATGAAACTACGAAGGCCATGCTTGGTTGAGGTCCGGGGTGTTCCTTATCTTGAGGAGCTCTACGCAAATCGCCTCAAAACCCTAAACTTCAAACCACCCTAAGCACTGCAACCCCCCCCATTTTCATCATTAATGTCCACGGTTTGCGGTCTTGCACTGCAGCGCAGGACTCTAAAGCAAACATCTCGTACACCATACCCTTTAAACTCAAACTCCAGACTCCCTACCTACCCGAAACTTACACGGAATCCTACAGCCCCTGTCCAAAGAAACAATAACCTTTTCAGGGGCTCCATGTTAGCCTGAGGGGGGAAAACCTACTTGTCACTGTAAACCACATGAAGCTGGTACCTGTGACCAAGCTTTAATAGGGTTGTAAGTGAAAATATAACTGGGTTGTAGTTACCCCGAACCCTATACACCCTAAACCCTAGCTACATTTGGGTTTGCCCTGAACCTCCAAGTAAACTTCAGCTCCTGCAAGAAGCCCTAAACCCTAAACTCTTACCCCTGCAAGCTAAACCCTAGCCCTAAACCCTAAAACCTAAAACCTAACGTTCTTGAGAAACCCTATCCCAAAAAAGGCCCAGACCGGGCTGGACTCCTCATCTTCCACATGGGGCGAGTCATCAACCTCATACATGGAGTAGGTTTGGGTTGGGTACTGCCCCCACCCAGTAACAGTCTATATTAGGGGCTATATATAACCATACTAGAATTATTATCCAACTGTTACTGAGGGGGGGCAGTACCCAAGGTCGAGGGTTAGCGGTGTAGGGTTTAGGGTGTGGGGGCTGGGGGCGTAAGGTGTTGGATTTAAGGGTTCAGGTTAATTATATTGAGCGCAGGAGTTTTGGGTCCCCTTACAAGGGCTAGTGGTATGTATGGGGGTATATAGGGGGATATAGGGATATATATATATATATATACGCACACACATGGCTTAGGGATAATGGAGACTCCGATTACAACCCATGGAACAAAGTTGCACATGCATACGGCTCCGTGGCGTTTATTCGGGTAAATCCGGCACCACCCCGAGTCCCTTAACTGCTGTAGTTCCTAGGTGAAGGGACCTACGGCGGATACGACCGAATCCTGGATGACTTTCAGTACCTTGTCCCTTGGGATTTTTGGGTGTCAACAGAGTCAACAGCAGGGAAGTGCTAAATTTCAGCATCAATCGTGTTTTTTGAAAGTAGCTGTGGCACCACAGGTCTTCAGGAAATCCATTCGGCTGGCTTGACTTGTTGCATGGGAAGTTCTCAAAATGCAGGGCACCTAAGAAGGCTGATCCTAAACCGTTAAGGTTTAGGGTCTGGGGTTGGCTTAGGGTTTTGGGGCTTAGGATTTAGGACCCGACACCCTAAAGGGACTACACCCCAGTTCTAGGGGGTCCCTGCTAAACTACTACTGTAAGGATATCACGGGCAAATCATTCGAGCTGCCCAGACCATGCAAAAAGCTAGACGACAATCTTCAAGACATTTGCTGCGCAGGTGGCTGCTTAAAATTTTGAGCCTGCTGAAATCTTAGCTCGGGTTGCTGTTAAGGAACTTAATTTGAGTTACTGCTTTGGGGAAACCCAAAAATTTATCATATATACCTACCATGGTAACTTAATTTAAGTTCCTTAACAGCAACCCAGTAGCAGGGAATGGGAAATCAAGTACGCAAACTTCATGAATTAGACTACTACCCTAGCCTGTGGGATGTAGGGTTCAAGGTATGGGGCTTAGGGTGTGGGGTGGATAGTATGGAATTGCGGAAGGGGTCACTAAGATTATCCTGGGGAAGTATATGAGAACCGCTTCAGGCTTCCATGCCTGCATTCTGTACACAGCTTTCGCACGAGAAAAAAAAGCATATGTATAACTAAACATGCCTGACATCGACAAGGCTAGATTAACGTGTACATATATGTTTGCATACATAAGCCGTACATACACCTATACACAAACAAACAGAGGCATGTAGTAGTAGGGTGCCAAGATTGCGGTCCCTGTGCCCTGAAAATGTGTGTGTATATATATATATATATGCATACACACTTATTTGTCTATTTAGACAACCTACTCAATTAGCATGTGGTGTTTTGGAAGCGCGCCACCTGAACATCAATGGTGGCTTCGTCGCCATCGGAGAATGATGCGGGAGAACGCGGAGATCCTGCAATAGGCTTTGGGGTATTCCTGGTCTCTTAGTTTAGGTGTATTTAGCGCTTTGGGATTCTTGATGGACCCCTAAATCCTAAACTCTACGCTCTTTGAAGCCACCATGCCATGATAAGGGTTTGAAAATATTCTGAAGCTGCAAACCCTAATGCCAACATCCTACTTGGAGGTCCTGGACAACTGGACCCCTTTAACTCGCACTTATAATCCACTGGTTCGTCCCACACGTATCAGAACTTTCGTGCACGGCTTGGCGCTATCACATTTCAACAACCAACATTTTCATGTTCGTTCAGAAAGTTGTTCGACAAAAACTATCCGAGTGAGAAGTCGATAAACCAATGCGTGGAGAACGTGTTGTGCTTGGTGTTCAGTACATATGTCGCACAAGACTTGCTTCGATCCCGGAACGTTTTTGTGCGAAATTCAGCGACAAAGCATCGAAACTATGTTAGGTAGCTGTGGATCGTGTGCGGAGAACCATTAAATATAACTTAGGAGGACCCCCACCCTGCAATAGTCGTACAATAGGAATATACGAGGACCCTGATACAATCACTGTTATCCTTTGTACTTACCATTACAGGGTACCCTAAATCCTAAACCCTAGACTCTAATCCTTTCCATTCCTTTATAATCACTTTTGCAGGTTGGGGGGAGGCCTCATAAGATATAACCCGGATGGTACCATGTTTGGGGACTGAGGAACCTTGGGGGCTTCATAATTGGTCTACAAGTACAGTTGTAATCGAGGCTTGGCGTCTATGCTTTAGGATTTGGGGGTTTGGGGTAGCCTGCAACATCACTCACTGATTTCGGCAACAAAACAACATACCAAGGACAGTTTCAACCCAAATCGTCGACAAACATACGAAGTCATGCCAACCATAGCCAGGCCACCAGCGAGATTCAGGAACATCATTTCAAGAAACAGGCCCGTACTTCTGGAAATCTTGCTTCCCGTGTCTACCTCTTCACATATGAGCCGTATTCCAAGCTCCTAATTTCCCCTTAGCAACCCTAGAATACTCCCCTACGTGATCCCTTATATAATCCCCCTTTTAAAGGTGTTTAGACTATGACTCATATGACTTATAGAACTCTCATGTTGTGCTTCCTGGACCTGTCTAGGGGAACAGCCAACCCTCATACCTACACCCTGTCTATTGATGACGCAAACTGTGAAGGGACCTAAGGTCCAAGCTAAGACCCAAGGAGCAATACCCTAAACCCTGAACCTTAAACCCTGAAGCCTTGAACCCTAAATCCTGAACCCTGCGCCTTAAACCCTAAACCTTGAACCTTAAACCCTAAACCCCAAACCTTAAACCTTAAACCCCCAAACCCCAAACCCAATGGTAAGCTAAGTCCCACGGAGCAACAGCCTGCAGAGTCCGCCGACGACGGCGGCGCCATCCTCGGGATCTCTGAGGCTTCAGCAGCTGGCGGCCTTGGCCGCAGGTTGAGGGTTTAGGGGTTAGGGTTGGTAAGGTTTAGAGCTTGCCTCCATGATCTTAAGGGTTAAGGGCTGCAGGTTCCTAGGGTTGAAGGCTTAGGGTTTAGGGTTTAAGGTGTAGGTTTGAGGATTAAGGCTAAGGGTTTAGGGTTTAGGGTTTCAGGTTTAGAGTTTAGGGTTTGGGGGGTTTGTGTTTAAGGTTTAGAGTCTGGGGTTTAAGGTTTGGGGGTTAGGGTTTAAGGTTTCAGGTTTAGGGTTTGGGGGGGACTTAGGGTTAGGGGTTTGGGGGTTACGGCTTAGGGACTTAGGGAGCAACAGCAGGTTAAAGGTTTGGGGCTTAAGGCTCAGGATTTGGGGGTTTAGGATTTAGGGTTTAGGGTTGCAGTGTTTCATCCTACAGCGTGCGGGGATCCAGGGCTAAGCGCAATACCTACTTTTGGCGTTAAAGTTTATAAGCAGCACCTACTTTAGGCTATTTGAATTCCTAGGATTACCTCCGTGTATCAAGGAATGGAGGCACGGAAAAGGAAAATGGACACTAATGACCATTAGTTTCGGGCTGGGCTTAGAGTAGAAAATGAAGAAGTGGAAGAGTGGAAGAGAAGGTGGAAGTTACTCTTTTTTGGGTGGGAAATATACACGAACTACTACGAGAATTCATCCATTCTTTGCTTTCTAACCCTAAACTGCGTAAGTTAATGGGTTTGGTACCACCCGTTCTTTAGGATGTAGGGCTTAGCGCGTTCGAAGGGAAAGCAGGCTAGAGGCTGAGTGTTTGGGGCCCAGGGTGTAGGGTTTAGGGTCTAGGCTTTTGGTTTGTCAGGGTTTTAGGGTTTATATGGCTTAGGGTTACCCGAAACCCAACCCCACCCCTCTACTGTCCCTGAGGTTCCCCCTTGATTAAAATCTTTTATCTAAGCAGGGGAGCCTCAGAGGGGCGGGAATATGGAGAAAGGGCAGCCCACAAGTTTAGGCTTAAGGCTTAGGCCGTGACGTTGATATACCCTATTGCAGTATAGTAGTTTTCATTTTCTTTTCCCTTATTCCCCATAAACCCCTATAGAACCCCAAAAATACCCTATTAGCCCTAAAGCCTAAACCCTGAACCCTAAACCCTTGAGGATTTATGGTTTAGCATGTAGGGTTTACGCCTGGCTTTCGGGCCGGGCGCTTAAGGTTGAGGTTTTGGGTTTAAGGTTTGAGGGCCTTTGGGACATATCAGGATTTCGGGTTTAAGGCCTTGGGATTTTAGGGTTTAGGGTAGAAGGAGCAGGGCTCGGTGTTTGGAGTTTAAGATTTAGGGTATAATAGAGTATATACTGGGGTTATATAGGGAATCATGGAAACGAAAATGAAAACTACTGTAGTATTATAGGGTATATATTGGGGTGACTAGGGTCTGAGTTTTGGGGTGTAGGGCTTAGGGTGTGGGTTTCGGGGTTTTACCTTAAAGGGTTACTGCAGTGGGTCAACATCACCATCAATAGGCTCTGCCTTGTTAAGACTCTGTGGCCGCACAATAGCCATCGTCGTCCAGATCTCCTTACGGTTCAGGGGTTAGGGCTCCCTTGCGACCATTCGACTGCGTCAATATTTCCTTTAGCGTTGTACTTTAGTAAGAATGAGAAAATGTTTTCGTAAGGAGACTACAGCCTAAGTGATGCAAGCTTTCCTCCCGTCCACTCTCAACGTTGCACAGCCAGCCGACAGCAACTAATAAGCCCTGTTCTGATAGCACGGTAATTGGCCGTGAATGTTGACAGTCCCAGGACACTGCACACCCAGCGTAAACCTTGCTCTCGAAAATCTTGCCCTGCGCATCGCAAACTCATATGCCCGAAGCCATACACCCTAAATTTCTGGTGCCCAGACTCAAACCTATACATCTGAGCCCCTGAATCCTGGACCTTCAGCGGTTTAGGGTTTAGGATTCGGGGATTGATTACGGTACACCCGTTAAGCCAAGCAGTACGGCACTTGTAGCTTCAGCTTCAGTGTAATCAGAGCCGAAGTAGAACTGTCGTCATGCATATTTACCCTAACTCCGTATCCATGGACTTAGGGGGCGTATACCTGCGTGATAATAAGTAGAGGTTGCATAAGCCTATGAAAACTACGTAGGCAACTGCAGCACACTGGTGTCACATATCTCTAACAAACTTGTAAGGGACAATAGGATTCTACCGTGCTATAACTTGAGTCATTCTCGACCTGAAGCCCTAAACCCCCATGCCTGAACCCTGTATCTGTAAATGCCTATAACCCCCTTGAAAGGGTCCCTACACATGACATCCCCGTAGCCTCTTTGAAGGGACCGGGACCTCATAACTTGGGCTTTTCCTCTCACATACTCTGTAACTTCAAGTACAACCAGGCAGAGCCCGCCCTGGACCCTAAACCCTGAACCCTACACCCTGTACCCTCCTAAACCTCCTAAACCTTAATGCCTAAGAAGCCCAGGGATTAAACATCATAACTTTTGGTTGTTATTTTGATTATAATAACCAAAAAATTTGGAGGCCACTATAGAGAAGCCCTAGACATCCTAAACCGTAAACCCTGAACCCTAAACCCTAGACTCTAAAACCAGGGATGCCCGGCGGCTCTTCTTCGACCTCCCCTTCGTTGGATGGCTCGGGGGCCTGGCTTTCAGTTTGAGGCTTTGGGAGTAGGGCGTAGAGTTGAGAAGTTTGGAGTTTACAGTTCAGGGCTCTGGGTTTAGAATTTGGGCTTAGATTTTAGAGTTTAGGGCTTAAAGCTATAATGGTTTAGAGTTGAGAGTTTAAGGTTGATAGGGGCTTAGGCTGACTGACTTTACACAATTAGGGGAAATAAGCATAACAGGGGGAATAGTGACAATCAGGATCCTTCAGCCCACCCACCTACATCCTGCCCGTTGAGCCCTGTGAATATCCTCTGCATAAGCCACCATTTGCGTTGCGGTCAGACTCTAGCTCCCCTTGAGTAGATGGAATATCCTAGGAACTCCTTCGGCCCCCACTACCTGGTACCCCACTACTATTGAGGCCATATTCATTGTGTATTTGGGTCTAAATGGGTAGTGGGGGACCAGGTAGTGGGAGTCCTGAGAGTCCCTAGGAGAATATGGCCTTGGGCATGTTATAATAAGCTCCCCATATACCCCAAATTCTACCTACTTCAGGGGGACTATATTGTTTCTAAACTGCGCAGTTAAGGATTAGGGTGGCGGGGTCGAGCCCCAAGTGTTGATACTGAATACCCTGCGTGACTCTATTCTTTGACCCTTGATGGCACTTATGCTATATAATCCGTGTGTAAGGGCCCTTCGATTATCACTGGTCGCTATAATCGAATTATAGCCATATCAGGGACTCAGGGCGCTGTCAGTGGGTTCTAAATGCAGTTAACTGGGTAATACTTACCCTGAACATTTCCGAACCTCTAAGTACTCTTCTAAGCCCTAAGCTCTGAACCCTAAATCCTTAATCCTAGACCCTAGACCCTAAACCTTAAATCCTAAACCCTAAATCCCAAATTTCTAAGCCCTAAACCTTGAACCTTAAACCTTAAATCCTAACCTTCAAGTAGTGTTCTGGGTTGGGCTCTGGGTTGCTGGCTGGCTTCCACAAGTGGTGCTCACCTTAAAGCACTACAGGGACGCCAGACTTCTGAGAGGAGCGAGAAAGTGGATCCCCCGCACACCGTTCTAGAACTTAGGGTTTAGGGTTCAGGGTTTAGGGTACCCTCCAGTAGTATTGGGTATGATGATGGGGGTTCTACTTTCTATATCCTCCTGGATGTCTGGGTCTCATTGCAAGTGGAGATGTCAATAGTTATTTGGCACTGGGACTTGGGAGTGGTCTTCAGGGGTAGGGACTTAGGTTCAAAGTTAAGCATTTGGGGGTGAGATGGGGTTCTGAAACCATGGCTTTCTTTATGGCAGGGTTTCTGGCAATGCCAACTTCATTGTTTGCCATGTGAAGCTCTTGCACAGAACAGGACGGCTGTCTACACAATGAGGCTCATTCATCGAAAATCTTGGGGCCAATTAACAAATAAGCGGTACACACGTTTCTAGCCCGGTTGGCAATCCTACTGAGGATCAAAAAGGATGCATGAGCCTGCGTATCTGAAACATTGGGGATGATGGTGGTGCCATAGTATTGATGAGACTACATGGCACTTAGGACACCTAGGAAGGATTAACCCTTAGGTACCTAGGATTTAGGGATTTAGGGACTTAAGGTGTAGAAATTTAGGGTGTAGGAATTCAGGGCTTGGGGTTTAGGGTTGGAGTTGGATACCCCTTAGGTACCTATAAGAGGAGTATAAGGGACTCCCAAAGGGTTTACGGCTTACGGTTTAGGGATTAGGCAATCTCAAAGGGCTAATGGTCTAAAGTCCAAGCTAAGTCCCAAGGAGCAGAATAGGAATAACTACGAGGCACCTTAACGAGAAGTGCTCGGAATGAGCAGCTATAGTCACATCTCCAATGCATGAGCTGTATTCAGACTTGCATTGCATAGGCTAGAGATACTCAAGGAAACGCACGGAGAAAAAAGGGAACATTAATTCAGGACGAATCGCAACAAAGCAGCTAGAGGACGCATCCACACCCAAGTTGCATTCTTAGTTAGGCTTTCTGGCAGTGCTACTAGCAGAAGTAGAGCAGGGAACTGTGTGGGAGCAGTAGCTGTGGTAGCGCCATCAACACCGGTAAAAGTCCACAGTATGGCGAGATGGACCCCGGCCCGCCGACCATGTGAACTTCAAAATGAAAACTACCACAGTATATTGGGGTTATATTGGGATAATGGACAAGAAACTGGAAAATACTATAGTATATTGGGGTTATATTGGGATGATGGAATAATCACCTTCCCGCAATAATTACCCTTGACCCCTAATCCTCTAATAACCAATACGTCCTAACCGTTCGAAACGAAGCGGATCAGGCGGATCAGGGAGGGAGCGCTGGGGTTGATTCTTGAACCCTCAACACCGAAAAGCGGGTGGTTCCCATGTTTTGTCCAATCTCCCGCCTACCCCAAACCCTAAACCCTAAATCCTAAACCCTGAACCTCAAACCCAGAACCCCAAAGCCTAAACCTAAAACCCTAAAACCCTACATAAAATCTTGGAGGTTTGGGTCGCACTGTTAAGGGGCTTCGGGGCCTGGAAGCAGTGAAGTTGGGAGTTTAGGAGTGAGGCATTCTGTTCTAAATCAAAACCTCCAAACCCTAAGCCTTCAACCCTAAGTTTCAAGCTCTACACTACGCCCAAAACCCTAAAGTCCTGAGTCCGAAACCCTATAGTCCCCCTTAAGTAGACAGAACACGGCTTTGGGCATATTCTAATAAGATCCCCATATACCCCATATTCTATCTACTTAAAGGTGCTTATAAACCTGGAACCATGCATCCTAGATTCCAAGCCCTAAGCCCAACCTCATCCTCCGACTCCTCCTCCTTGGCAGTGAACTTCACGTCCTGCCAGTACATGGCAGTGGGTGTTTTCGGGTTAAGGGCTTTGGGGGTTGTAGATCGGCTTGGGGTGGCGAAGCCAAGTAAGCTTCTTCTGCATCCACAATACAATATTAACAAAGATGATTTCACCGCCGCCGCCACCACCACCTGCTCGACGACCACCGCAAGATGATCTTCGTCCCGAATGCCGACTACAATACCCCGATCTACAAAACTCGGCGCATGGACATCCCTAAGCGTGCTGACTGTAGGAGCTAGAAAAATAGAGCTTTGATGTACATTCTACTTTAGCTCATATACCCGAATAATGATAGTAGCTATTGGGAGGTTCAGGGTTGAGGAATTAGTTTGTCCAGCCTCCAGATAGCTGGTTTTGGGGGGTTGAACATCACTACTTTGTCTGAGCCTAAAGATATATGTCTGATGGGCAAAAGGCAAAGCCTACCTACAGCAACCAAAAGGTAAAGATACTAAGAGATCAAGTACGAAACCCGTTTCTTTTTAGGTACATAGGTTCTTCTAGGTACACCTGTAACCATGAAATGTGACCAAGACAGGCTGCGGCCCGTAGTTAGAAGCATGCTCGTAGCATCCATAACTGCTTACTTGGACGTCCGTTGTACTTATAACCTACTTAGTAACTGTAGTTATAACCCAATTAGAAGTCTCATAACTACAGGAACCTTAGATATACCCACACCCCCCCCTATTTG
>CAJNIZ010039224.1:101075-124321 GCA_905231905.1 Symbiodinium pilosum | reverse complement strand
AAACCCTAAAACCCTTGACCCTTAACCCTAAATGTAGCTTCCATTTTCTTTTCCACTATCCTATATAACCCTATAGACCCCTTTATACCCCTATTTTTGGGGAAGCCACATTCGTACAACCCCAGACCCTAAATCCGAAAACCTTAAACCCTTAAACCTTTAATCGTGAACCCCACACCCTCAACCCCAAACCCGAAACCCCAAACCCGAAACCCCAAACGGGACCCTAAACAGTTGCCTCCATGTTCTTTTCCATTATTATCCCTATATAACCCCTATATAATTTTTGGCAGCCCGCTTTTAAGTAGTTTCCATTTTCTTCTCCATTATCCCTATACAACCCCTGTATAATTTTGGGGAACCCACTATTTTCGACACTCAATCCTAAACCTAAACCCCAAACCCTATAAATCCTATCTTCTATGTACATAAGGGGGACTATACAGAACCCACTTTTGGGGGACTCCATGCGCTCGCCTTGATCCCTCGCCCTCGGGACTTCCCCGATGGCTTCACGATCCAAGCGTTCCGGCAGCCGTTGATAGCAAACTGCCTCCGGGTAGCTTAGGGGTCTAGTGCTTGGGGTTTAGGCTAGGGTTTGGGGTTTAGGGTGTGGGATTAAGGGTTTGGGGCTTAGGGTTTTTAGGATTTGGGATTTAGGGTTTTGAGGGTTTGAGGCTTAGGGTTGCAGGGCAGAGGCTCATGGATATGTTCTCTACGCGCGGAAACTTTAATACCCGTGCGGCTGGCAGCTCTTCTTCAGAAGGTTCAGCCGCTTGCGGCATTGTGCCGTGACATAAGCAACATACCGAGACCCCTCAAGTGCCCTCTATAGAGCCCAAATTTCTACACATATCTTCATAGATCCCGTTTAAGCGAACTTGGGGGGGAGTCCTGGTAGTTGGTTTTCTTTTTCGTGCGCGAGGAATCCCTTTCAAGGGTACTGGGGGGGGTCCTGGCAGTTGGTTTTCCTTTTCCTGCCCGTCTCATCTATCTTTCCTGGCATGAAGGTTTCAGGTTTAGGGTTTATGGGGACCAGGGTTTAGGAGTGTAGGGTCTAGGGTTCAGTCTAATATGGCACTGGCCAACCCCAATCGGCTGCCCACCATAAACCCCTCCCCTGATTCTAAACCTCCAACTCTAAACTCTAAACCCAAAGCTCCCACTCTATGACTACCATGCCAAGAGTTGGACGATCTTGCCGCAAGAGGTTCATCAGTTCAGCAACATGCACATATGTGCAAGTGATATGTATACATTTCATAACAATTACCAACCAGGCCCTAAACCCGAAATCAATGAAACATGTTTCTACTATATCATTGGGGTTCCCTGTTTGGGGTTCCCATTTTTCTTCCTTGATTTTAGCAAAGCCATGGAGACCTGCACTCTCAAAAACGCGCCAAAAGACGAGGGTTTGGACTGTAGGGTTCAGGGTCTACAGTTTTGGGATTAAGGTTTAGGGTTTAGTTTGGACCCTGATTCAAGCTGTTTGGCCTTCGGGACACTCCTTCATCCAACCATGCACGCAGAGTTTAGGGTTCAGGGAGGTTTATCATGGGAGGCTCATATCAGGGTTGATTAGCTGTAGAAGAACCCACAAAGTCGCGTGCGCCTGCTGGCTGCGTCCATCTCGTCAAGAACCTTCATTTCAGGCTGGGGCTAAAAAACTAGCTGCAGGACTGTTTTGATTAGTAAAGTTTTAGCAATAATGGACAGTAATGGAATAGAAAATGCAAACTACCATTCTATTTACGGCGTAGGGTTGGGGGTTTACTTGAAAGGTCAGAGGTACTTCGTAAGTGGGTTTGTAGAAGGGATAGCTGGGGCTAGCATATGGCTTATATTTCGGGTTCTAAGTATAGATACTTACAAAGTCCCCTTGACCTCTGAGTATGCTGGATAATGAACGAAAAACTGCACAGCCTGAAGCGAGGCCAGTTCAGAACAGCTTTCTACCCCCCCCCCCCCCTAAGTAGATAGAATATGGCTTCGGGTATATTAGAATAAGGACTCTGAGGTCTGAACCCAAGGGTTTGGTGTATGGGTAGGTATGGCGCCTCTGGGGCAAAACCTTGTACCTGAAGCCCTGGGGAAAAAAAACGATCTGCCCTGAATGTGAGGTCTTTCAGCCCAAAGCCTCAAAGGGAAACTGCCAACTTTCCCGGTTCAGGGCTTAGGATTTTCTGGGTTTAGGGTTTTCTGCTGTTGGGCTTACGGGTTTAGGATTTAGGGTTTAGGGGCCAGGGCTTGCGGTTTAGGATTTATGGTTTAGGGGTTGGGGTTTAGGGCTTTGGGGTTCAGGGTTTAGGGGTTAGGTGAGGTTGGAGCTGTCTTTAAGTGTAACTTTGCAACATGAGTCAGCAGTTGTTGCCCCAAAGCTTTCCCTTGAATCAGTGAAGGCCCAAAGGGAAGCGCACCTTACTGACTAATGTAGACCCATGATTTACAAACCCCCTTCCCTTAATAGGGATTATAAAAGGGGTCCTAATATTAAGGCCCTTAAAAGGAGGGGGGTTTATTCATCAGGGGTCTATATTAACCACCCTGTAGAACCTTAGTATATTAGACTACCATAATTAGTTCCCTTTCTGGGTTTAGGGTTCGGGGTTTAGGATTGAGGGTTTAGGATTTAGGGTTCAGGTATATTAGAATACCAAAGCTCCCAACGTATCAGGTATTTAGGGTTTATCAGGAATTTTAGTGTCAACCAAGCATGCGCGAAGATGTAAAGCTGACTGACATGGTTACCCCATAGAGCCCATGTCAGTTAGGGACGGGCTCGCAACTATGAAAAGATGTGGTAGTTTCCCAAAATAAAGGGGACCCCAATGTAGACCCCCAAATACCTATAATCCTTCTTCTTTGGACCTCCAAAAGGTACCCCGAATTTTGGGAAACACCCATGTAGTGCATGACGACCCTATCAGTGTTCAAGCGACTTCAGGGACTTCCCCTCTCCAAGGCCCATGTTCAGTCCAATTTTGGGAGAGCTGCTGTATAAGAAGCCACCTAGAAAAAACGCATGGCAACCCCACCACTATGGGCTATTAGACCTTAAGGGTACCTTGATGTACCTTTAATAGGGTCCTAATAGGGAATTTTAGGGTCCAACAGCCCATAGTGGTATGGCAAGACCAAAGACACCGTGCGCCTCGCGAACGTTCTTGATAAGATGGTCCGCTTTGATGCCTGGTCGTTTAAGGGTAGAGGTCCCTGGCAATTCTGCCCACCGGGAATCATGAGCCTGCATGTGCAAACTCTTGTCGGATGTACTGCTGCAATGTGGCGAAAAAAACTGAAGTTACAAGGTGAATGTGAGCTCTAATCTAAACTCCTAGTATCCCCCATAACAAGGCCTAGGGTTTAGGGTTTAGGATGTAGGGACTATGGCTCATATGATATGGGATCTGCACATTCCGGAAACCGAGAGCCTCATGGGTTCCTGTGCTAAACCCTAAACCCTAAACCCCCCTCTATACCACCCCCCTAGGTTCCCCCCTTGCTTACGGATTTCTAAGGATAATTAAGCGGGTAATTAAGGGGGAACCTAGGGGGGGCGGGTCGTATACAGGGGGGTAGTATAAGGAAACCTTTGAGAAATCCACCCCTAAGCCCAAACATCCCACAAATCCCCCAAAAGCCATTGGGAGCGTGGTGTTAACTACAGTTTACTAAGATTTTGGAATTTTGCAGGCCAAAAACAGTCACCTGGGTCAAGCGCTACAACAAAAGCAACCTAAATCTCACCTAACCCCTTCCCCGACCCTTTTTAGGGGTTCCCTAACTCCCCGCCCCCCAAGATCCCACACCTTAAGCTCAAAACAAAAACATGAAACCTGCACCTGCCCTAAACTTGAACACCCACCCTAAACCCTAAATCCTACATCAAAAGCCCACCCTCAAGCCTAAGCCCTATACATCCTGAATCCTAGGCCCTAAATCCCTAAACCCTAAAGCCTGTGAACCCTATAAACCCCAAACGCTGTAAACCCTAAATCCTTAAATTCTCTAAGCCCCAAACCCTGAAACCCAAAATCCCTCAACCCCCTGAACCCCAAACCCTGTAAACCCCAAATCCTACACACACTAGAAGGTCCTGGGACCTGCACCCTTTTCCCTAAATCCTAAATCCTAAGCCCTCAATCCTAAACTCTACACCCTATACCCCAAATCCTAAACCCTCAATCCCAAAAGCCAAAACCCTAGGGTTAAATCCTAAACCCTAAACCTTCAATCCTTAAACCCTGTGGCTCAATGCCTCGGAAGCTGGACACGGGAGCCCAAAGCGGTTCGTCTTCGCCGCCCTTCTTGGCCTCTGAGTTTGGCCGGCACTTAGAGGGATTTAGGTTTAGGGTTCTGGGTTTAGGGTTTGGGGTCTAGGGTGTAGGGTTTAGGTTTTAGGGTTTAGGCTTTGGGGTTTAGGGTCTAGGGGGTAGGGTTCGAGGTTCAAGGTAATTATGACCCAGCTGCATGGAGTTTAGAGATTACGGTTTACAGGTTTGCGCTTAGACATAACTGGCACGTAAAGCCCAGTTATAAATTTGTAAACACATTCGGGGGCTTGCAACTGGTGTTTAAAAGGCTTTGCATTTCCTTTTGAGAAGAGAGCAGCATATCCCTAAATTCACCCATGCTTAGGTGGGAATGGAGGAGTGGCTTCCTAAGGTCCCTCAACCCTAAACCCTGAACCCTATAATTCCTATTCTAAATAGTCCCGACTGAGTAACTCATTGGTAACTGAGCATGAGCACCGCCCAAAAAACCGGGTGCACAAAAGCTTTCTACTTGGAGGCCCATGCAACTTAGTAAGTACTTGTAATTGGGATTATAACACTACCTATAATTGGGGCCATTTAGGTGGATTATAAGGAAGGTTATGAGCCCAGTCAAGAATAGCTACTAAGTTCCATGGGCCTCCAAGTAGGGCACTGTCTTCTATTGTTCGCAAAGAACCCTTAAAGAAAGGATTCCGCAATGTCCAGGTAAATCCTCAAGTCTGAGACCAGTGACCACTGAGCCCCACATCTCGAATTGAAATCCTAAAGCCCTAAACCCCCATAAATCCTATTCCTATATCCCTGTAACCCCAATTAAAGGAGCAATTCACCTCACCCTAAACCCTAAGCCCTGAGCCCCAGTGGCGACCTTGGGCTTCTTCTTGGGCTTTTTCTCCTCCGCCGCAGCGCCAACATTCCTCAGCAAGGCCACAAGGATGGCCATTCAAAGGTTTGGGGGTTTCCCTAAATTAGGGGGTACCTTTGTTGGGGGTCCCCATAATAAGGTATATTGGGGTCGAGTTTGGGGCCCCCTATTTTGGGAAACTACCATTTCTCCAGAATGGGTTCCGAAGAAAAAAGAGCCCCCTTTTGGGTGGGTTCCCATGCCATTGTCCATTGGTGCGTCTAAGGGACGAAACCTAAACCCTAAACCCTACAACCCTAAAAGTCCTGTCGTAGGAGGCTGAAGAATTGTCAGGCTCATGTTGCAGTCTACCTGAGGTCTCTTCTACCATTCTTGTCAAGGCTAGGGTTTAGGGCTTAGGGTTGAATCTAGGAAACACTGTGGCTAAGTATTCAAGCTTCCACCTTCATGGAGAGGAATCTCATGGGATATGGGAGATAGACAAACAAGAGCACCAAGAGCATACCTCGTCACACAATTGAGGAGGGATCCGGTATGATGTAAGCTTACTGGGGAACTCAGGGAATATTGTCTATAGGGATTATAGGGATTATATATACCTTACTCCCTACTTAACCCCCCCCCCAGAAGTAAGTGTCGAGCAAAGGCATACAACCTGTCAATACCCTGCACTTGAAGTCAAGGTGGCCCAGATTATGACAGTTCTTGCAAGAAAGGCACATCTTGTCCTTCTCCTTCTGTCGCGCCTTCTCCTGCGGCGCGGGTATGAAAGGAAGAGTGGTGGGATAGTAGCATAGGTGCGAGTAGTGGGGAGAGGAACATGAAGGTTCCTAAGTCCTTATATGGGTGGTTGTCAAAATTGTGATCCCTTTTCGGGTACCCTAAATATTAGGTGCCGTCTTATAATAGGGATCCAAAAAGGGACCATAATTTTGACAACCACCCATATGGGGCATACT
Organism: Symbiodinium pilosum; assembly: GCA_905231905.1. Classification (NCBI taxonomy): domain Eukaryota; class Dinophyceae; order Suessiales; family Symbiodiniaceae; genus Symbiodinium; species Symbiodinium pilosum. The sequence continues at coordinate 118,217 of CAJNIZ010039224.1, read as the reverse complement.
ACCTCAAATCATATAATATGAGCTATGGACTGAACTTGGGTGCCTACAGGCGGATATAATTGGGGGGGGGGAGTTCTGGTGGACCTTTTCAGGAATTTACTAGAATTTGAGTTTAGGAGTCATACTGCTACTTCCTAACCCTACTTTGTACTGTAGGGATACAAGACATCGAGGAGAGGCAGCAGTGGCAGGCAGCAGCAGCGCATGGAAAACACAGCAAGTTCAGCCGGTTGATGTTGAGGACTTAGATCTGAGGGGCTAATGGTCTTAACTGAGTTGGTCCTTACTTGGCTAGCTAACGGTAACCTACTTGGCAGTTGCAGCTATAAAACCATGATTACAAGTAGTATGCATATAGCCACACAGCAATATATGGCATTATAAGTAAGCTGACCCTCCAAGGACGCCCTTTAATAGCCCAACCCCCCGCAACTGGGAACCCTCCCCAAACTGACTTGAAATAATTTTGGGGGGTTCCATGATGGTTTGAAGGAATGTGAGTAATGTTTTTTTGGTGGTTAAACCTAGTAAGATAATATTGTTCATATAAACTACTAGACCCCAAAAGGAGGATATAATCTTACTCTATAATGGGTACCATAATATCCCCAAATTTAATACTACTCATGTGGAATCTTAAAAGTGGTATCATCCTAGAGCCTAAACTGTAACCCTGCGTATAGTTCCAAGGTGCTTTCCTTGGCAGTGCCCACCAAGTCTGCACATCGGATGCTTCTAAAAAAATGTTGAGGCGGAGTCCCTGCCTTGACAAAAGCTCTAACCACCCTTAAGTAGATAGAATATGGGGTATATTTTGGGTATTGCCCCCCCCAGTAACAGTCTCTATTAGGGGTCCTATTAAGGGCTAGAAATAACCCTACCATAATTATTATCCAACTGTTACTGAGGGGGAGCAGTACCCAAGGCATATTATTGGTGTTATACAGGGATAATGGAAAAGGAAATGGAAACTACTATTTAGGGTTTAAGGTTTCGGGAATGAATATTCCCAGCGGAACATTGTTACGTAGTGAGCGAAAAATTCACAATTACTGGTGTGAGGGGTTCTTGTCAGGGCTTCTTTTTATGTATGGCACATTCCAAACAGAGTTGCCAGGTACTTTTAACATGACAATTTCTCAGAACTGTCCATCCATATTCCCTAATCAGGATCACCATAGTCCATTTGCAATGCCCTTTTCTCCATAAACTTCACCTTCTTCAGAAATCTCCCTATGAGTGTTTCCACGAATAAGTGCACCCTTGTATGCTAAAACTATACAGTCCCTGCAAGAACACTTGCAAAGTGACTGCCAATTTGCGGCAGCCCCGTTGTGACAACTGGCGCAGGTCCTTCTTCTCCCTTTCGCGCATGGCCTCTGTGGGAACTTGCCTGCAGTTTCTTTGTGGGGAATTTCATGTTTCTATGGTTTCTGAGAATTTGTTCCCTAAACTCCAAACCCCTAACTTAGGAACCCATTTAAACACTAAACCCTGACCCATGGGGACTATGGGGGCCAGTTTGAGGTAATGGTGACACCCACTTACAACAATTATGGAACTTTATGAGTTCTTTTGCAGCCCTAAACCCTAAACCCTAAACCCTAACCCCGCTTACCCCCAGGCACCAACACGATTTTTCCCTCTTGGCCCGAAACTTCTTGTTGATGAAGTCGTTGAGGTCTTCTGCCTTGACGACACCTGCAAGTGGAGGCATCATTCTGGTACTACAGTATAGTCCCCCGTAAGTAGATAGAATAGGGCTTCGAGTATATTATAGTAAGATCCCCATATACGCCATATTCTATCTACTTAAGGGGGGCATATTCTATCTACTTAAGGGGGGCCATATACCTGGGATTATGCACATTTTGTCCGTCCACCGCATGACTACCTGGCGAGTAGCAGGCATGAAGGAGTGACTCCCTATATTGGTCCCTGTACGTAATCCCAATGAATCCGAATGAATCCTACGCTCCAAATCCTGGAGGGTCCAGCGCGATTCCGACATCAATTTCCAATCCTCTTTGAGAAAACGTGCAGAATCGCCTTACAGGGGCTACAGACACGTCAGACAGAAGGTCTGGGTGTAAGTACCTCTATAGCGAGCACGACGCCTAAACTCTTCAACCTTAAAATGTTAACCTACCCTAAGCCCTAAGCCCTACCCGAATCGCATGAGGCTCCGGCATTCTAATCTCTGCGTGCAATCATCAAGGCACACCTGCGCTCTGCCATTTTTTGGGGGGAGCAGCGGCCTAAGTTTGGGCAAAGAGGCGTTGCAATTGAGCACATAGGGAATACGTACGGTGGATACTAAGTGCCGTACATAACCCTCAGTACCCGAATCTTCGGGATTTAATGAAGGACATGTAAGATCAACCCTATAAACCCTACATCCTATAGATAACCCCTATGGTAGTATAGCGTTTTATACTAAGATCAATAGTAGGATGCAAGACTTCCCTAACCCAAAACCCTAAACCCTAAACCGAGGGATTGGGGTTAGGTCTCCGTCGGCTTTCAGGTCGAAAGCACTTTGGGAATGATGCGCTGGTGTGCTTGAAGAAGCGCATTTGAGGCGGCTTAGAGGGGAGTGCTGGTATACATATGGGTGGTTGTCAAATTTATGGTCCCTTTTTGGGATCCATATTGCGGCACCTAATATTTAGGGTACCCAAAAAAGGGAACATCATTTTGACAACCACCCGTATGGGAACCCTTCGATTAGGCTGGGGTTTCAGGTTTGAGGAGCAATGGAATTCGGCCCTCCGCGGCTTGTTTTTGGAGAAAGCTTTAGGCATCTGCTTCACACCTCTACTGATGACCCAAACAACTGCTGCTTGAAGTTAATCCTAAGCCCTAGACTGCACATGTAGAGTTAGGGCTGAAGTTTTGCGTATTGGGTACCCTAGTTGAAAGTTTCCATGTTCGAAGCAGGCCAACACTTTCAAACCTTAAAGCCCCCTAAACCCTAAACCCTAAACCCAAACCCTGTGTTTTCGATTCCAAGCTCGCAACGCTGCCAAGCGTTTTGCACGACTCTTGGCTCAACTCTGGTTCAATCTGAAAGGGTTTAGGGTTTAGGGTCATATCAGGGCCTTCTTGGGGATATTGTTCTTGCTGCTATTATTGTTCTTACTATTACTATATTGGGGATATGCTTTCCTTCTGAGTCTTCACAGAATCAAGCATGATGGCTTGAATGCTGCACAGTGTAGCCCTCAGTCTCTGTGTTTGATGGTGTCATTGCTTGGATGATCCTGTGAAAAGACGGCTCGTAGCTTAAAGACACATAGGCCATGTCCGCGTCTTTCGTCCAACCACTGGCTGCTGACCTGCAGAGAGATCCAGATTCAACTTGCCTAGCATCGTCCAACTTCCGTCACAATTTTTCTCGGCTGTAACTTCCTCAGCCCATCAAGCCAAGGATGATCATGAGGATAGTGCAGCTGACAGACCGAAACCCCCATGTAATGCAATCCCGCCGCTTGTCGTGTTGAGGAGCGACGGTCGTCTGAATTATACTCCTGATCCAATGAAGTAAGATGTCCTGAAACAAGCTGCCCACATGGGAACAAGGCCCCTGGGCTGAAGAATGCCGTCGGAGTTATGGAGTGATCAAGTGTTCTCTTCAATCCGAGAAGAATAGATGATCTTTTGCAGCAGCATCGGGATTTGGAGCCAGCGACTGCTGCTAGCCCTTCTCACAAGAGCTAATGGCCGCGCTGTAGCTGATAAGATTAGGATCAACCGTAGCTGTCTGCATCCCTTCAAGAATCAAAAGCGCCGCTTGCCACTGCTCTTCTTGCGCGCAAGAGCTAATGGTCGCATTGAAGCTCATGATGTCCGGATCAACCGTGGCCTTCTGCATAGAGGCAAGCAGGTGCACGGCCAGTGGCCACTGTTGCGCCTGCTCACAGGAGCTGATGGTGGCGCAGTATGTGATGACATCTGGGTCAACCTGGGCTTTCTGCATGCCAGCAAAGATGTGCAATGCCAGCGGCCAGTGATTTGCTTTCTCACAGGAACTGATGGTCGCATTGTAGCTGACAACGTTGGGATCAACCTTGGCTCTTTGCATGCCCGCGAAGACATGCAGCGCCAGCTGCCACTGATGCCCTTTTTCGCAGGAGCTGATGGTCGCGCTGTAGCTGATGACATCCGGATCAACCTCGGCTTTTTGCATGCCTGCAAAAAAATGCAGCGCAAGCGGCCAATGCAGCCCTTTCTCACAGGAACTGATAGTCGCACTGTAGGTAATGGCGTCCGGATCAATCTTGGCATTCTGCATGTCCGCGAAAAGATGCAGAGCCAGCGGCCACTGCAACCCCTTCTCACAGGAGCTGATGGTTGCGTTATAGCTGATAACATCTGGATCAGCCTTGGCGTTCTGCATGCCCGCGAGGAAATGCAGCGCCAGAGGCCACTGCTGCCCCTTCTCACAGGAGCTGATGGTAGCATTGTAGCTGATGACGGTGGGATCAACCTTGGCCTTCTGCATGCCCGCAAAGAGATGCAAGGCCAAAGACCACTGCTGGCCTTTCTCACAGGAGCTGATGGTCGCACTGTAGCTGATGACATCGGGATCAATCTTGACTTGCTGCATGTCCGCGAAAAGATGCACGGCCAAAGACCACTGCTGCCCCTTTTCACAGGAGCTGATGGTGGCGTTGTAGCTGATAACGTCCGGATCTAATTTCGCTTTTTGCATGCCCGCGAAGAGATGCAGTGCCAGCGGCCACTGCTGGCCTTTCTCACAGCAGCTGATTGCGGTGTTGTAGCTGATGACGCTGGGATCAACCTTGGCTCTCTGCATGCCCGCGAAAACATGCATTGCCAGCGGCCACTGCTGGCCTTTCTCGCAGCAGCTGATAGTCGTATTGTAGCTGATGACATCTGGATGAATCTTGGCTTCTTGCATGCCCACGAAAAGATGCACCGCTAACGGCCACTGCTGCCCCTTCTGACAGGAGCGGATAGTCGCGTTGTAGCTGATAAGGTCCGGGTCTAGTTGTGTTTTCTGCATGCCCGCGAAGAGATGCATTGCCATTGGCCATGCTTTGGAATCTGCGCATATGCTGATGGCGTTGGTGTAATCACGAAGGCCTATGTCAAGCCGGCTTGCAAAGAGCGCGTCCAATAACGGCACGACCACGTCAGCTTGCTTCCGGGATTTCAGTGCTTGCAGAACCTTAGCCCACATTACCCCAGGAAGGAAAAGAGGATCCTTTTTACATAAATATTATGAGGAATCCCATACCCCAAAAAAGTATAAAGGATCCCAAACATTGATCCAGTAAACTTAAACTCCGAGTATCCCCCTTAGGAACCTCTACAGTAGTCCCCTATATAATCTCCCTTGATCCAGGAACAGGGCGGATGAATTTGCCGTCTGGTTGATGAACCAAATATGGGTCGAGCATTCGCTGCACTGCTGGAAGGCTCCTCAGCTCTGCCGTGGCTTCTAGGCTTTGGGATTAGTTGGAGGATCAAGGGGAGTTAGTAAGTAGGTTAATAATGGGGATAATTAGGGTTACTATATAGGTTATAGGGGTTTTTAACTTTGGGATTAGAGATTGGGATTTACCCTAGGGATCCATGTACACAAATTAAACCTACTTTGGGCCCTAAAGTCTGTAGATATTACCTACATTGGGCTATTTGGATCCTTAGGGTTACATTGGGTCACAAGAAAACACAACAGCACTCTTTGTGGAGCTGTTTCGCCGTTTCGCGTGCGGACAATAACTGCCGTCCTTGCTGTTTCATGACCAATGCTTTCTTAGGCAGATGTGTGAGCAAGCGCTCCTGTATAACAACAGCTCTGCAATCTGAAAACCACGGGACTCATATTATTTCGTGGAAAAATACAGTCGAACAGTGCCAGCCAAACTCCAGACTCCACTTCCAGGCCTGTCACCCCCACCCCGCCCACAAGCTAAACTACGCTACGCCCCAACCCGCCTGCACCCCAAACCATTCACACCAAATCCTTCACCCCAAACCCTGACAGCCCCTAAACCCTAATCCCTAGGGCCACATGAGATTTACGTCCCTGACAGCCCCTAAACCCTAATCCCTAGGGCCACATGATATAACGTATCAAAAGTTCTACATATTCATTAGATTCATGTATATGTTCTGGACTATATACGAACATGGAATGCATAGCTATACTGCCCTAAGTGTTCAAGGACCCAAACAATAAGGTTTTGGGGCCCAAGGACTCTTATGTTCATGGTACTTGGGCCCTAAAACCCCATTGTCCTTGGACCCTTACCCTAAGCATCTAAGGATTCATATCTGAAGGAATTTGGGCCCAAAGACCCTACTATATAAGGTTTTTGGGTGATTTTGATGCTTAGGGTTAGGGATAACTATACTGTATAGCCACTGCTTTCTATTCAGCTCCCAAGATTCAACGGCCGCGGAAGCTGCAGCAGTCGATCTACGAGTTGCCGAAAAGCCTGTGGGGTTGCTGTGGCTGCTTACAAAAGGTTTTAAAGATGATTTGGGTTAAGAGTTAAGGGTTCAGGGTTTTAGGGTTTCGATTCGAGTTGGTCTTAGCAAAAATTCGGGCATAGAGTTGAGAGTCAAAGGCGTTCGGGTTTTGAGGAGCTCGGGTTGAGGTTGAGTGTAGTGTATCGGGTGTTGGGGCTTTAGAGTTTCTAGGGCTTAGGATTCAGGACTCGTAGGTTCAAGGATGAGCTTGCCTCCTAAAATTGGAGGTTTGCGATTTAGGGTGAGGGTTTGGGATCAGGGTTAAAGGTGAGGGAAATTAGAACTGTGGCTTTGGGTTGACCGTTTAAGTTTAGGGTTTCGGGTCAAGGGCACAGTGCTCATGATCAAGTGATGGGAGGAATGCTCTTTCTGCAGCCGAAAAACCAAAAGGGCGAACACTTACTGATGGATGATACGCCATGAGGGAAGGGAAGGCAGTATGAAATCTGGGAGCTTTTGCAGGGATTACAGCACGAATCCATTCCATTTTTTCATGCTAACCACCCTATGCCCGAAACCTCAAGCCGTAAATTTGCCCTAAATCATACGCACATCCATTATATGTATGTGTGTGTGTGTGCGAGTGAGATACATACTCTGTGTGAGATACATACACATATACCTAGAGGTCCCAGGGCTTCAGATCACCAGGGTATAGCATTTGATAGTGTACTTTCCCTTGCCTCTTCCTACTAATCACCCTAAGCCAGTAAACCCTGAGCCCTAAATCGTAGGACCTAAACCTGAAGCACTAATGCCTTGAACTCTTAGCCCTCAAAACCTAGACCCTGAACCCTTACAGTCTGCATCATAAATGGCTATCTCCATCTACCCATTCCATAATCCCTAAGGGTCCAAGTACCTAATAATCATATACTTACCCAAAACCTGTACTATGATTACTATTACCCTAAACCCAAGTACCTAATTATTGGGTACATGGACCCTCTGGGAATGACTTGCCCGCGCCTTGCTGCCGGCCGCCGAATGGAAAGCCCGCATGTGAGGGTCAGGGCGCTGGGGTTTTAGGGCGTAGCGTTTTAGGCTTGGGGCTTAGGATGTAGGGTTACGGGCTTTTAGGGTTTGGGGGTTCGGATGTAGTGTTGAGAGCTTTGGGGCCTAGGGTGTAGAGAGTGTGGAGGGTGTAGAGGGGTGGGCTTTGGGGTCTGGAGTGTATAGGATGCAGCGAGGAGAGCTTTGGTAAGAAGGAAGAAGAATTTGGGGTTTGGATGTTCTGGGTCGGGATGTAGGACGTTTGGGGTCTTGAGTGCAGAGTCCAAGTGTTGGGGGTCTGGAGTGTAACTGCTCAGAGTTTCGGGGCTCAGCATTATTTGGAAGCTATAGGATTTAGGATGCAGGGTTGCAGGAAAGCTATCAGGCATAAATGAATGTGTAGGCACGGCTTCTGCTCTATAGACGTTGCGAGGTGATTATTGGGGCCCCGCCATCAAGGCTCTAAGTCTTACGTCCTCAGCTCCGAACCCTAAGCCGCCAAAATCCTAACTTATGAATCCCAAATCGCAATCCCGTGCTCTCCATCCTTGAGATATAGAGGCATCACAAAAAGTGCTGTTATGGTGTCAGGGCTATGCGTCCTTGCGGTTTAGGGTTTAGGGTGAGGGTTTAGGGTTTAGGGTTTAGGAATTTTGTTGGTGACGTAGTGAGTCAGGATTTAGGGTTGACGTGCTTAGGGGTTTCAGGTTAAGGGCTTGAGCTTGACGTTCATCCTGCTAGTCGCCTCCTTATATGTTCAAGACACAACCCAGTGTGCTTGCTACTTGCCAGTCTTTCAGTATTCTACGTATCATATATATATATATACATATGGTAGTTTCCTAGAATGAGGGGACCCCAGTATAGACCCCCAAAAAGGTACCACTAATTTTGTGAAACCCCCAAAAGTACAATACATACCCATAAACGTGCCACACAACTTGAGGGAACCAGCAACCTTGTTGACGTTTAGGGTATAGCTGGCACGGGGCCTCGCTGAAGTCTCAAGTCTGTACTGGTATGTAGGGTTTGGGGTTTAGGATAGTCCCCACAATTAAGGTCCTATTTTGGTACCCCTAGATAGTATGTGCCGCAATATATAATATGATGTACTCAAAAGGTCCAGAATTTGGAGAACAACCCTTATGGATTGGGAAGAGGAAGGGCCTTTAAGCCCAGACCCGTAGAAGTTGTCTTCTGCTCTGCAACAAAAATCAGGGCCCCAAGGGAGCTATGAGGATTACAGGGGGCTCGCTGGGAAGTGTACACAGCCTTTTCTAGAAATGCCGATGAAATCTAATCTTACACCCTAAGGCGTTTGAGTTGGAGGTCTGGTACATCAGAGCACTTGGGAAGTCTCACTGCTTCATGGAGGTGCAACCCTGAGAGACAGCATCCTGGCCGTATCCTTCGAATTGTACCTTTAGGGTTTAGGGATTTAGGGATTAGGGTCTAGGGTTGCAGGGTCCAGGGTTTGGGATTTGGAGTTTAGGGTTTGGGGATTTACGTGCATGGACTCTTGAAGGTTGTCTGGGTCTACAGGTAGAGTCTACAAGGTTTCGCACGAACTTGGAGGCTCGTCAGTCTTTGCTGGCGCCTTATTTTGGATGACAACTCTACCCGAAGGCTCCCATGCAATTTCTTGTTGGGGGTCTTCTGGTTTCTTGAGAAGGGCAATATCAATAGCCCTACACCATGGGAGCCCAGACTCCACATCCTAACCCAGAGAAAGCCTCGAGTAGTCATCCCAGACTATAAACCCTAAACCCTGAACCCTACACCCTATACCCTAAAACCCTAAACCCTAAAGCCCTAAACCTAAGGATTCACCCATAGATGCCCTGGGGTAGTCATCCTACTTCGGAGGCCGCCTGACACTGCTTGCAAGCAGATCCCTACGGGGGCTCAAAAGGTGGGATGAAGTAAGGTGAGTAAACAAATCCTCAGTATACACTCTACTACGTTGGGGCTTATTTCCTATACCCCAGCTTCATCCCGCCTTCTGAACCCTTTGAATCCCTGCATCCGTTTCAGACCCAGACCCAGGTACGGGGTTCAGGGTTAAGGGGCTCAGGGGCTTAGGGTTTTAGGGGTATAGGCGGGTTTTAGGGGTTTGGGGTTTAGGATTCAATTAGGCTGTTTTAAGGATTTAGGGTTGAAAGCCTTGCGCTCGGAACCTCAAGGCCTACCTCATCCCCAACAGTATATTGACAAATTGCATTGCTGGCGGTTCTCGCGGGTTTGGGGCTGCTATTTGTGGGGTTAGGAAAACCCCTGACCCTAAACCCTGAATCCTATGAACCTAACACATTGAACCCCAAACCCCTAATCCCTCCACCCCAGACTACACTTGCCGGTTGCTCCTAACACAAGCTTTGGATGATGAAAGAAGCTGCTGCAAGACCCGAGAAGGAATGATACGGAAAGTACGCGGGCCTCGCAACAACCATGTCAGGATGGATATTAAGAAGCTCCCATGTCAGGTTGCTCCAGAGGAGGAAAATTGTAATGTGGAGGCCTTGATAACTGTCAACATCATATGGAGGTCTATTTGAGGTGCCCTATTCCTACATAAAGATCCCTAATCAGTTTTCCAAGGACTCTCGAAGCATAATGCTAAGGATTCTTAGGCCCCCTACGTTACTTGGGCAACTTTGGACGGACACGAGCACTTGTTGCATGTAGCTTTGGCCTCAACAGTTTTGGTGCAGTAGCACGGCTTGACTAAGTACGGATACCATGGTCCTAGCTTGCTTGTGATGAATACCTAAGCCCTAACCATATGTAAAAGAATAGCATTTCGGGCCATTTTTAAGCGTTTGGGGGTCACTATCTTACCTATTTCGGGGGTCCAGGTACAGCATAGGGTATATATATATATATACCTCAAGTAGACCTCGCTCGACATGATGTTGGTAATTATTGCGGCTTAGCGCCTTGCAACTCATCCCTGCTCCTCCCTCTGAGGCAAAGAGAAGGATTCAAAAAGCTTCCATACCAGCAAAGTGGTAAAGCGCACCACTGCTAGCCCATCTCACAACAGCTGATGGCTGCGCTGTAGCTGATGAAGTTAGGGTCGGCCTTGGCTCTCTCCATTTCTGACAGAAGCAAAAGCACCACTTGCAACTGCTGTTCTTGTGCGCAGGAGCTGATGGTTGCATTGAAGCTCATGACGTCCGGATTAACTTTGGCCTTCTGCATGGTGGCAAACAGATGCACAGCCAGTGGCCACTGCTGCCCCTGCTCGCAAGCGCTAATGGTGGCGCTGTAGCTGATGATGTCGGGATAAACTCTGGCAGTTTGCAAGCCTGAAAATGTGCGCAGCGCCAGCTGCCATTGCCGCGATTTCTCACAAGAAGTAATGGCCGCGTTGTAGCTGATGAGATTGGGATCAACCTCGGCTTCCTGCATATCCGCGAAGATGTGCAGCGCCAACGGCCACCGCTGCCCAGTCTCACAGGAGCTGATGGCGGCGTTGTAGATGATGACATCCGGAGCAACTTCAGCTTCCTGCATGCTGGCGAAGAGATGGATTGCCAATGACCACCGTTGTCCTTTTTCACAGGAGCTCATGGTGGAGTTGTAGACGAGAAGGTCCGGAGCAACTTTGGCCTTCTGCATGCTTGCCAACAAATGCAGCGCCAGGGGCCAGTGATGCCCCTTGTCACAGGAGCTGATGGCAGCGCTGTAGCTGATTACGTCTGGATCAAGCTTGGCCTTGTGCATGCCCTTAAAAAGATGCAGTGCCAACAGCCACTGATGACCTTTCTCGCAGGAGCTGATAGTCGCGTTGTAACTTGTTGCGTCAGGACTGACCTCAGCAGTCTGCATGTTAGCAAAGAGATGGATCGCCAATGGCCATTGCCGCCCCTTCTCACAGGAGCTGATCGTTGCGTTGTAACTGATGACATCAGGACTAACCTTTTTGTTACGCATGCTTGTAAAAAGATGTATCGCCTGCTGCCACTGTTTGGCACTTGCACAAATGCTGATTGCCATAGTATACTCAGGCTGGCCTATGTCAAGCTTGCACGCAGAAAGCACGTTGAAAAGCGCAACGACAACATCAGCTCGCCTCTGGGATTTCAGTGCGCGCAGGACAAGGCGAAGACCTTTTAGATCTGTTCGCCAACTATTCAGATGCTGATGGAGAAGAGGCTGCACAGCGTGCTTGCTCCTTAGCTCCAAGGTGCTTTGGGGCTTAGGATTCTAGATTTCAGATTTCGGGTTCGGCTTAGCCTTTTGAACGTAGGGCCAGGTTTTTAGATGTACAGTCTATGGCATAGCCACGGAATGCTTCAGAAACCGGCTTATTACCTTGCTATCGACTTTCCAACAAACTGTGATGTCTTAACTATGCATGCTAGTAGCAGCTCCGCAGTCTGAACACTGCTGATTGCAGCAACCTGCATTCATAAACCTGTGCCTCTGGCTATTCCACTTCGTCGCCAAATGCTGGATACTCGACTCCTGAACTTAGAAGACTAAGACGCATCCAGGTGTTAATCAACCTCCTGACCCTGAATCCAACACCCTAGACACTGTAAAACATACTTTATATTCCGGCCGGTTTTTGTCACACGGCTCATGGTTTAGGGCTTGCATAAGCAAACATAATCAACAAAAACCCATATGTATATATATATATATAGAGATAGCCCAATGAAAACCCATCTCCAAAGGAAGGGCCATACCCAACAGCCTTTCCCAAACAGCTTGACCCCAGGTTCTGGACATATTCAGGGAATCCTGGAACACTAATTCTACACGTTAAGCCTTACATGCTAAACCTTAAGCCCTGAACCTGAAATATACCTGCCCTCAGGGTCCCTCATAGAACCCTAACGACTAAACCCTAAACAACTATACATAGACTTCAAGGAATCCTAGAGCTCAAACCCTCGATCTTAAGCCCTACATCCTAACCCAGACCCCTGATTGATAGTAGACCCCTTCTCCTTAATGGGGATTATACTAGGGATCCTAATATTATAATATTAAGGCCCTCAAAAAGGAGGTGGTTTATTAATCATGGGTCTACATCCTAAACCCAACATAGTTCAAACTGGACTAAAAAGAACCCTGAGCCTCCAGGTATCTTGCGCCTCAAGAATGCTGGAACCCTGAACCTCAAACCCTAACCCCCAAACCTTAAGCCCTACATCCTAAACCCTGTATAGTCTTACTCGGGCTACAATAACCCTGAACCTCCAAGCATCTCACGCCCAAAGTGTTCCAAGTGTTCTGGAATCCTCAACCCTAATCCTGACATCCCGAACCTGAACCCCAACATCCTAAACCCCAAATATACTGTTGATACTAAAAACCTTGCATAACCCTAGTAGACTATGGTACCATAATGCCCAAGGTATAAGGTACCTAGGGTCATGCAGGATTTCTAGTATCTCCATATGTACTCAACCCTCTATACCCGTATGTATATATATATATATACTTGGGTCATGACTGCCCTGAATTCAAGTATCTTCCTTCTCAAGATTCGCTGGTGCGCGCAGCTGAAGGAGTTGATCTGCGAGCTGCCCCAGCGCCTTTGGGGGTTTGGTGTAGGGAGACCCTAAACCCTAGGGTTTTAGGTTTAGTTTTTATGGTTTAGGTTTTAGAGAGTGCCTCCGGGGTTGCTGTGGAGTTGCGCTTAAGGGCATTACTGCAAACCCCTCAGACCGATCAAATATCCAACTAGTTCCTTTGGGTTATACTACAGGAATTCTTTTAGCAGAACCAAGAAGGGATAGGAGTTTAGGCTTTGGGGAACTTAGGGTTTTGTGTATGGAGTGCCTCTGGAAGGCCTTAGGGTTTGGGATTTGGAGGGTTTGGGAATTGAGGGAGTAGGCTTTGAGAGATTCAGGTTTGGGGCTTTAGGTTTTAGGGTCTATGACTCATCTTTAGGCCTCAGGGTTCTGAACTTTCCCTGCAGCTGTGTAGCTTGACGCCGGCTAAGTCATTTGTTTTGCGCAATGCCCCGAAAGTGCAGGTGAATGAGCCAGGTTTCATGTAGCTTCTGGGATTGTAAAATCTCTTTTGCGTTACGGCGGATACACTAAACCCTAAATCTTAAATGCCCTGAATCCTACCATGGCTTCCTCTTGGACCATTTGACGTCATCGCCTTTGTCGCCCTACAACATGCCCTTTTACAAGCATAAGTCAGGCCTTGTTCATGGTGCGACTGGCCGCATGGAAAGCGCGCTTAGAGTCGAGGGTGTAAGGTTGAGGGTTTAGGATGTAGAGTCTAGGGGTTAAGGAGGGAGGGGGTGAAAATCATGGGTATACCTAGGAGTCTAGAGTTTGGGGTTGAGGATGTAAGGTGCAGGGGTTAGGGTAAGGAGCTTTGGGTTGTTGGTTTAGAGTTTGGGTTTAGGATGTAGGGGTGTAATGGTCGGCTAGAGGCTTTGGGTTGGGGGAGTCGAATTTGGGCTTACGGTTCTTGCGATGAAGGAAAAAAGGGCTGCGAAGAGGAGTTCGTGCATGATCAGTTTAGCAACCATTCAGAATGTTGAAGGGCTCAAGGAAACCAAAAGCCCCAAAGGAAAGAAGCATCCACTGCCATTAGATGCTCATGCTTTTTGCACTTGAGGCCCTGTGAGGTAGGCTTTGGCAAGTGGCCCCGTTTGGATTCAGTACAATTCCGAAAACACCGACCATTTGCATCTGGCTCAACTTCCACAATTTCTACAAGTTAAGAGGCAAAAGAAGTATGTCAGAATTCTCCTCTGTGCACAATATATTCCCTTATTCCCACATAATCCCCCATATAATCCCTATATAATCCCTGTATGATCCCTATAGAATCCCTATATAATCCCTATAGAATCCCTACATAACCCTACATTATTCCCAATGGGCTTGAATCTGAACCTGGACCTACAAATCGGGGCCAAGCATCCTGAAAAACCCTAACCCGGGATGAGCGGCTTAAACTGCTGATACGTACTTGGGAGGTCCGTTCTATTGGGGGGAATATTGGGGTTATATGGGGGTTATATAGGGGCTATATAGGGGTTATATAGGGGTTCTATTGGGGTAACGTTGGGGTTAAATGGGGCAATATTGGGGTTATATACTTGGAGGTCCGTTGTACTTTTTAACCTACTTAGTAACTGTAATTAAAACCCAATTATATCTAGGGTACCTGTAGTTATGCGACTTAGACTTGGGTTATACTACAGTTACTAAGTAGGTTTTAAGTACAGCGAACCCAAACCCTAACCCTAAACTCTAAGCCCCAACCCATCCAGCAGTTTGAAAGGAGTCCAACGGACATTTGGCTCCGCAGCGATCAGGCAGAGCTTAGGCTACAAACCCGAGAACCATCCCAAGGCTGCACTCAGTTGTTTAAGGGGTTTGGGGTGTAGGGTTTAGGGTTTAGGGGTTTAGGGGTTAGGAAAGGTTTAGGGTTTAGGGGTCAAGGGAAGGTTTAGAGTTTAGGATTTAGGGAAGGTTTAGGGTTTACGGTTCAGGGTTCAGGGGTTAAGGGAAGGTTTAGCGTTTAGGGTTTAAGGGTCTAAGCCTTTGAGGACAAGTGTCATTGCAAACCTTGGCCACTAGCGTTCACGACACAAGGCTGTGAAGTAAATGCTTCCGTGATCCTCCAAACTCGCCCAAAAAGCTATAGTCCCCCTTAGGTAGATAGAATATGGCTTTGGGTATACTATAATGAGATCTCCATATACCCCATATTCTATCGACTTAAGGGGGATTATATGTGAACTCTGCCACAAGCCCCGTACAATCTAAATCGCAAGCTTCACTTGAAGGGCTGTGTTCCTTCTAAGGTCGGTCCAACCCAGAAAACTGGACCATAAGAAACTTCCCCGAGTCCGCGGCAATGATGGGATTAAGGTACTCACTACCACTCAGGTTTCTCTATAGGTTTTAGGTAAGGAGCGCGCCCACATGAAGGAACCTTCGCATACCGCATACCGTTGAGGGATGAACATCCTGCGCCGGAAGCCACGCAGTCACGCCTTTTCTTCCAAAGCCTGGGAGGTCCTGCGACTTCAATGTCAATTGTAGTCTGCCTCGATTCTCTTTCTGAATTTTCACAGCAAGGCCATGGTCTTTCCTTAAGCGGTGCTTCAAATTGTTGAGGTTAGGACGCTCCGGGTGTAGGACCCATGTCATAGGGTCAAGGATTTGAGTTTTTGGTCCTAGGGTTTGTGGAAACTCGACCTAGGATCATAAAACTTGAAGGGCTGCATGGGATGGGAAGATTCATCCCCAACCTCCCTTTTGGCAAAGGTTGAAATTAATGGTGGTTAGTCGTTGGTTGATGGACTCTGAGTTGTACGGGAGGGTTGCAGGGAGGTCCGTTAAAGCCATGAACCCGCCATTCCCCATGGATAATGACCAACGTGTCAACCTCCAATAAAAAAATGGAAGTCTTCAGGCTGATCTATCAAGGGACCCTGGCACTCTTGCTGTTCAGCTACCTCCTTGTGGCACTATACCACTCCAAGCCCTGCATCCCTACATCCCCAAACCCTCTGCTCCATCTCGAAGGTTTGCAGTCAAGGTTGAGAGGCTTAGGGCTTAGGGGGTTGAGGGGTTCAGGGTTGAGAGAGTTTAGCAGTTTGAGGGGCTTTTGGTTTAGGGCTTGAAAGTTCATTGGGTTGACCCATGGAACTTAAGCCAGCATTCCATGACGTAAATATATGGCCAACAACATGGTTTCCTCATCGTGGTAATTGGTCGTGGCTACTTAAGTAAAACCTTTGTCACAAACCCAGTTTTGGGGTGCAGGGTTGTTGGGCTCGGTAAACAAGAGCCAGCTGCAGCTTGGCCATGATGAAAGACTGGTTGTCTGACCGCTGCCACAGCTCTCGTGACTTGCCCCAGCCGGTAATGATGACCTAGATCCCCAAGTAAGCTGTGGGCAACTGCTGGGCTGCTGTTCGGGAACTCAACTAGTCACCAGAAGTTGGAAACCAGAAGGTTTACTGCACATCCATGCGACGGCAATCTAATTTACGCTCCTTAACTCCCTATACAACCCTATGCGACGCACAGACAACTCCAGCTGCCATTTCAATATGAATTTTCTTTGCCTGTTGATCACCCACTCAGATTAACTTGAATTAAGGTGCCCCTGGATGCTAAGCCTCGACCCTCTAAAACAAAAGTGAGGACAAACTACTGGGCCAAGCGACGCAGGTCCGAGGCTTGCTTTGCTGGAAAACTGTTGGCAGGACTTCAGCAAACCACCATTCCACGGCCGTCCAAGCAGCACCAGCCGACATGTCATGCAGATCTAGATAGGTGGGACCCTTCTTGCACAAGTCGGTGAAGTGACCAGACTTCCTGGCTTTGCGAAAGAGGTCAGCGGCTTGGGCTCTGCCGTGAACGGCATCAAGCACCGCATTGTAACTCACAACATTGTGTGCCACCTTGGTTTCAGGCATGGTTGCAAAGAGGGCAAGAGCCGCCTGCCAATGTTGTCCCCCCGCTAAAGAGCCCATGGTCGCGCTGTAGCTGAAGACATTGGGATCAACCTTGGCTTTCTGCATGCCCGCAAAAAGATGCAGCGCCATCGGCCACTGCTGCCCCTTCTCACAGGAGCTGATGGTCGCGTTGTAGCTGATGACATTGGGATCAACCTTGGCTTTCTGCATGCCCGCAAAAAGATGCA
>CAJNIZ010039224.1:75505-100975 GCA_905231905.1 Symbiodinium pilosum | reverse complement strand
AAAAAGATGCAGTGCCATCGGCCACTGCTGCCCCTTCTCACAGGAGCTAATGGTCGCGTTGTAGCTGATGGCATTGGGATCAACCTTGGCTTTCTGCATGCCTGCAAAAAGATGCAGCGCCATCGGCCACTGCATGCTGCCCCTTCTCACAGGAGCTGATGGTCACGTTGTAGCTGATGACATCCGGATCAGCCTTGGCTTTGTGCATGCCTGCAAAAAGATGCAGCGCCATCGGCCACTGCTGCCCCTTTTCACAGGAGCTGATGGTCGCACTGTAGCTGATGACATCCGGAGCAACCTTGGCTTTCTGCATGCTCGCAAAAAGATGCACGGCCACCGGCCACTGCTGCCCCTTCTCACAGGAGCTAATGGTCGCGCTGTAGCTGATGACATTGGGATCAACCTTGGCTTTCTGCATGCCCGCAAAAAGATGCAGCGCCATCGGCCACTGCTTTGCACTTGCGCATATGCTGAGGGCCGTGGTGTAGTCACGCAGGCCTACTTCAAGCTTGCTTGAAGAAAGCACGTCAAAGAGTGGAACGACCACATCAACTCGATTCTGAGATTTCAGAGCTTGCAATACAGGGCGGATGAATTTGGCATCTCGCCGGCGAATCAGATCTGGGCCAACAAGCTTCTGAACAGCCTGCCTGCTCCTGGGCGGCAATGTGGGCTTAGGCTTTTGGATTTAAGGCCCAGAATCTTTAGTTCATATTCCCCCCTCAAGTAGATAGAACATGGGTTTGGGTATATTATAGTTAGATCCCTATATACCCCATATTCTATCTACTTAAGGGGGATTGTAGGACTCAAGAGTGAGGGTTGGAGGCTTCGAGACTCGGCTTCGGACTGCAAAAATACAGGCACCGAAGCACTCTCTGTGGCTTATATTATGAGTTGGGTTAGCTGCCATCGCTGCCCTTGTTTTGACCTGAACTGCAGATTGCTAAGTGCGCAACTAGTGCAAAACAGCAGCACAAGCTGAGTACAGGTGAACAAAAGTTGCGGAAAACAACTCTACGACCCTGCGGCCACCCAACTACCCTGTACCCTAAACCGCGAGCCTCAAACCCTCAACCCTAAACCCTCAACCCTAAACTCTAAACCTCGAACGCTAAACCCTAACACTTAAACCCTAAGTCTTCACCATGTGAAGCTTCGCAGGCCGCTGAAGCTGCAGCAGTTGCTCTGCGAGCTGCCCCGGAGCCTTTGAAGTTGCTACGGAGTGCGTTTGGGGTTTAGGGTTTAGGGTTTAGGGTTTAGGGGGCTTTAGCATGTAAAGGGTTTTAAGGTGTTTAGGGCTTAGGGAGTTTGGGTTAGAGGTTTAGGACTTAGGGTTCAGGAGTGGGGGTTCAGGTCTATAGGGTTTAGTATAGGTTTAAGGTTTAGGGGCTTATGGTTGTAGACTAAGGTTTGAAGATACTGTTCAGGACGTGGGATTCGCGTTCAGATTTCAATTTTGGGGTTCAGGAGCCAGCATCTCTTCAATTAATTCCGCTGGCTTAGGAATCCAGATTTCAGGTCTGGCGCAAGAAGGCCAGGGCTTGAGAAGCTCGGTACAGATATGAGGCTTAAGCAAGGTTTAGGACCCTAAACCCAAAACCCCAAACCTTCGACCCTAAACCCTACTAAACCCTAAGCCCTAAACCCTAAATTCTAAGACCCTAAACCCTAAGCCCTACACCCTAAGCCCTACACTCGGTTTTGGGCTTCAGGGATCTCCTACAGCTTGGTAACCTCAACCCACTACATGCTTGATATGACCCAACCGGTAGGTAAAGAAATACTGCTGGCGGGCTGCTGGTGGGCTTGTTGTGTTAAGAATCACTCAAACTCGGGGCTCCTGTTAAGGCTTCTACGCAGGTGGTGTTGAGAAACTCCCTTTAAACAAGAAGTACAGCCCCGCAAGAAACTCAGAATCTTGAACTGCCCCTGAGACGGACTCCGAATCTCATTTTCCTTAGCACACTAAACCCTAGACCAACCCAGCACCCTTGAATCCTAAGCTGTGTAGGCCTGGTTCATGCTGCCGCGGCTGCCGCGGGCTGCGTGGAAAGCGCGCATGTTGGGCTCAAGGCTTAAGGCTTAACCCCCCCCAAACGAACATCGAATCACAAAAAGAGACCCTGTACATGGCCCCCTTTAAAGGGGGATTCCTGCGGGGGGGTCCACGTCAGTTTAGGGAAGGGTAGGTGCGTAGAGTTAGCATGGGAAAGAGTAGGTCCGTAGAGTTTAGGGCTGAAACACCTTAAGCTCCATATCATTGACCTTTCAGAAAGTGGACGCCCGGGGCTTCTTGCCATCCTGCAAGATTTAGTTTCCATTGGATGTTGCCATTCCTAAAAACACAAACCTACAACGCCGCTAGTTTCCGTCAATAGGGGACCCGAACAAAGAACCCCCCCAAAATGAAATGCTTACTATAGAGACCTCCAGGAAGAGACTCCTAGTTTTAAGAACCCTATATAACCCTATGTAACCATCATCTATACTAACTCCCTAAACCCTAAGCCCTAAACCTTAAACCCTAAGGTTTCTAGGCGCTTGGAGCACCAGGCTGGAAGTTGAGATGCAACGCATGCCTGTGGTCTACCACTTTTTGGGGCTTAGGTTTGAGAGTTTAGGATTAAGATGCTCCTAGAGCAACCTTCGACCCCTAACAAGGAAGGTCAATATACACGAAGTTTAATTACAATACATTTGAACTTTCCTAGGTATATAGGTTATTCTACCTTTCACCCGACAACCTCCAGTTGGGCTACTATAGAACCCTATTGAAACTACATGTCTTTTGGGCCTAAGATGCATGCATGTGGTTTAGCACTGCTCTGACTGTACTTTCCAGAGCATGTAAAACATCCCCTCAGTGCGTTAATGGCTGTTCCCTGCAAGGGTTCGTCCGCCCAAAATTGATTTGGCATACCAACAAGCCTTACAAGCCATAAATCCTCAACACCCCTGAATCCTAGACCCCTCAACCCTCAACGCTGTAAACTCGCCCAAACAAACATGGACGCCCGCTCTTGCCGGGGAAAATTTGGAACAATTTCAATTCCCAGCTTAAGGCCATGTTGATACTCTTCGTAAACCCTAAACTAAGCCCTAAAGCAGCATTTAAGGTGAGGTCGAGTGAGGTCACTTTAAGATGCCGAGTCTTCCAGGTACCAGGATGTTAGTTGTGTAGGGCTTTTGGGCTTCCATGTCAGCCAGGAATTAGGGTTTAAGGGTTTAGTGGAAGGGTAAGCTCTATAGTCCCCCTCAAATAAGTAGATAGGATTTGCAGTATATGGGGATCGTATTATAATGTCCCCAAAGCCATATTCTATCTACTTAAGGGAGACTATACCAGGATGTTAGTTTTCTAGGGCTCGTTCAGGCTTCCATGTAGCCTTACAGGAAGTCAAAGCTCTATATCCTCAACCCTCAACCCTGAATCCCCATAGTCCCGATAAGAAATCCTATGAACCCTTTAAGTCCTGAATCCTAAGCATGAATCCCTGTACCGTGAAATCCTAAACCTGAGGTCTTGCTCTCCACTCACAGTAACAGTCACCACCATGAAGCCCGCAAAAGGTAGTCGGTGATACTATAGCCCCCTGCCGAGCCCCTTGGGGGACAGGTTTAGGGTTTAGAACAATTCCCTAAACCCTAGACCCCAGTGCTGGCAAGGGGGGTCGCAGATGCATTCCGAGAAAAAACTCGTGGGTTTCTGGACGAAAAGAGGAGCGGTTAGCGCTTATAGGGCTTAGGGTTAGGGGCACCTAAAATCAGGACCCTGTTCTTGTCATGTGACAGTTAAAGGGTCCTGAATATAGATGTTGGCATAGCAAAAGTCGCGTTATTACCTGTGGATTTATGGTTTACCTCAGTCACGCTCAGCATGGGCTCAGCTTTTTTTCAAGGGCGGATGGCTCGGGGCCCTAAACCCTAAACCCCTAAAAATGTAGGGTTTGGGGACTGAGGTTAGGATGTTGAGCACAGGGGCTTGCGTCGGCTTCTGGGCTTGCCGGCGGGGGTACCTAAGTTAAGGGACCTTCATTGCAAGGACCTTATGCTGAAGCTAGCTAGAAATCCCTTTCTGAACCTTCCAAAGTGGATTTTAGGGTTCTGGGGCTGAAGGTGACGGTCTTGCCCTAAGGGTCCAAGGACCCAAATAATAGGGTTTTCGGGCCCAAATACCATTCATATTACAATATTTAGGCCCTAGAAAGAACCCTATTCTTTGGGTCCTTGGACCCTTAGAGTTGGGGGTCTCAGGCTGAGGGTTCATCTGGTTGATGGTCTCGTCAACTGTTCTTACATTACTGCATACACCGCCTAGGGGTTGTCCAAGATGCCATATCTTAGGTGGACCCCCCACCCAGTAGTAGTGGCTATTAAGGAATAATGGGAATTATATCAGGGTCTTCTTATAATCCTATTACAGCGCGATTGCAGGGTCGGGAGGTCCACCTGAGCCATATCCCAGAAGCGGGTTCGGGCTTGAGCTTTGAAATGGAGGGCTTACTTCGAGGTTCAGGGTAACTATCATTCAGTTACAAAACTGGTACGTAGATGTCCCATGTATGACCGGATTAGGAGATAGTTTCTTAATTAGTGTACAGATAGGGTTAGGGTAGAAAACCCAGAGCCATCACAAGACTACCAAGCTCCAAATCTTAATTCCTCCAGCCAAAGTTGGTCAGGAGTTTTCGGGAAAAAACAGCGAAGCGCATTACTCCCTAGATCCTCTCCGCAGTCGCTATAAGGCTCAAATGCCTGCAGGACCTGCCTGCAGGACCCGCGCAGTTGCAAGGTTTACTGGGAAAATTGCTGAACGTGCAAACCTCGAACCTACTCAGAATCTGGACCTCAAAAGGCTTTCTCAAGGCAGGTAGCAATGATTGGATTTTGGTGTTCACTCGTTAAACACTGAAGCCTAAACTTCACTATCACCCAGGTCTCTCAGTAGGCTTTAAACTTGGTTGGCCTTTGGAACCCTCTGAACAATATTAGTATATAGGGTCCTTATGAAACCGATTAGGGAAACTGTTTAAGTATCCCAAAGGCCAACACAATAAACGAGATGCACATCCAAGTAAAGGAAACTCAGGGAATCATTGATGAAAAATCTGGACCATCCTCAGTGCCTAAGGTTTAAGGGTTAAGGTTTAAGGGTGTTAAGGTTTAGGATTCGGGTTCAGGGTTTCAGGTTTAGGGTGTAGGGCAGGGTTTAGGATACAGGGTTTAAGGGTAGGCACTTTGGCCAGGTTGGGTGGTGCAAGATTTCTTCCGCCAACCGTACTCCTTGAAGATCTCGAGCACTACGCCCTGGTTTTAAGCAGCCTTCTAAAGGACAAAGGGGCTCACCAGGGTTTAGGGTTTAGGGATAACGGGGCTCACCGGGGAACCCAAATCCCAAACCAAGGCCCGCAGGGTCAAGGCCTTTTCTTCCAAAGGCTGCGAGGTCCTGTGCCTTCAATGCCACTTGAATCCTGCCTCGATTCACCTTCTGAATCTCCCCAGCAATCCCATGGCCCTTCCTTTGGCGCTGCGGGGGATTGTTGGAGGTTAAGGGTGTATAAAATTACGGTGTTGTGGGAAGTTCCCCCCAGGCAAACCTCGGATCTCAGAGTCTAATACTAAACCCGACCCTTAACCTCAAGCCCTGGGCCATAGGAGTTTGAGCTTGGGGTGGCTTAGGAATTAATTTGGGGGTTTCCCAAAGTTAGGGGTACCTTCTTGGGGGTCCCAATAATAAGTAGGACTATAGTATTTTTGGGTCTAAATTGGGGTTCCCCTATTTTGGGAAACCACCGTTTTGTTTCCGGTGTTTAGGGTGTAGGGTCTAGGATTCTGATCTTGGGATTAAATTTGGAATCGCGTTGCGAAAGTTGAGAAGCAAAGGTTGCCTGGCCAGAAAACAAAGCTTCAGGTTTCAGGTTCAGAGACGGTTTAAGGCTTGGGGTGTAAGGCTTAGGGTTCATCTGGCTGAAAGGTCTCTTCACATCTCTTCACCAAATAACCTCATGAATACAGTCTGTATCTACCTGAAAAAGTACCCCTAGAAGCACCTTATGGATCCTATAGGCCTGAGACGCGAAACCCTGAACCCTACACCCTTGAAACCTATAAACACTTGACCCTTACACCTAAGCCTTTTAAACCTAGAACCTTAAACCCTAAACCTTTAAGAATCTAGAACCAAAAACCCGATTTTTTTTAAACCTAGAACCTTAACCCTGAACCCCAAACCCTACACACTTAAACCCTCTACTCCAGAACCCTACAGCTTGACCCAAAGCCTCTGAGCACTAAGCCGATTTCAGGTTACGGGGGTTTAGGGTTTAGGGAAGCAAACTCCCCCCACTCCACCGCAATGCGCGGTTCAGGGTCTAGGGTTGTGGGGATGGTTTACGAAAGCGCTCCGACATTCCCACTGCAATGGTTTTAGGATGGTTTAGGGATGCTGATGCTTAGAGTTTCTTGGGTTTAGGGCTTAGGGTTTTACGTTTTATGGTTTAGGGTTTATAGGTTTGGGGTCTGTGGGGTTTGGGGCTTGCAGGGTGTTGGACGCTTGATCCCGCAAAGCGGGAAACACGCAGTTCAAGCCCCACACGCCCAAACTCGTACACTTTTGTAATTACCCAAGAAGTCATGGGTTCCCCTAGTACCCCCCCCCACACTGCAACCTTAGGTTTCCCCTTAATTAACCTCAATTATGTGAATAGCCCTCATTAAGGGGGAACCCAGACGGGTAGTATAGAGAAGGTAGTACGGGAACCCATGAAGAAGGGGCCATGGTAATGTTGAAGCAATTTGAAGCAAGCCCTCTGCTTTTTGAAACGATGTGGTCCTTTCGATCTCGCATCCAGATACTGTCAGTTCTCTTGGCTGAAGCTCGGTAGCTTTTCCTGGGTATTTCTCGGGGGCGCGTTAGCATGCAGGGCTTGGGTTTCAACAGAGGCTCATGTCTTCAAGGTTGGTGGGAATACCAACCATGCATTGTTATGAGCTGTTCGCGCTTCTTAAATATACGTTTACCAGCAACATTCATGACCCATACACCTGGAATTCTGGTGGCGAATATCCATAGTTTAGCACCTGTAAGACTTCTTCCACAAAACTATACAGATTCGGCTTTCCATGGCTAAGGACTGTTTAACAAACTGCCGCCAGAGCTCCCTGGACTTGTCCAAGCCAACGATGATGATGGTTGCGCTGTACCAACCTTGGCTCTTTGCATGTTGTTGAGGATGTGCAGTGCGAGCGGCCACTGCTGGGCCTTCTCACAGGAACTGATGGTCGCACCGTAGCTGATGAGGTCCGGTTCAGCCTGGGCCTTCTGCATGGCACAAACAGGCGCAGCGCCAGCGGCCACTGCTGCCACTTGGCTCAGGAGCTAATGGTCGCGCGGCAACTGATGACATCCGGATGAACCCTGGCCTTCTGCATGCCCGCAAAAAGATGCAGCGCCAGCGGCCACTGCTTCCCCTTCTCACGGGGGCTGACGGTTGCGCTGAAGCTGATGACGATGCCCGCGAATAGACAGGGCCAAACACCGCTGCAGGCCCTTCTCACAGGAACCGATGGTTGCACTGTAGCTGATTTCATCCGGATCAATCTTCGCTCCTTTCATGCTGTTGAGGATGTGCACTGCTAGTGGCCACTGCTGGGCCTTCTCACAGGAACTGATGGTCGCACCGTAGCTGATGATGTCCGGATCAATCTTGGCTGCGCGCATGCTGTTGAACATGTGCAAGGCAAGCGACCACTGCTGCCCCTTCTGAAAGGAGCTAATGGTCGCGTTGTAGCTGATGATGTCCGGATCAACCTTCGCATTATGCATGGCCACAAACAGGCGCATCGCCAGCGGCCACTGCTGCCCCTGCTCACAGGAGCTGATGCTTGCGTTGTAGCTGATGACGTCCGGATCCACCTTGGCATCCTGCATGCCCGCAAAAAGATGCAGCGCCAGCGGCCACTGCTGCCCCTTCTCGCAGGAGCTAATGGCCGCGTTGTAACTGATGACATCCGGATGAACCCTGGCCTTCTGCATGCCCGCCAAAAGATACAGCGCCAGTGGCCACTGCTGGCCCTGTTTACAGGAGCTGATCGTCGCATTAAAGCTGATTACGCTGGGATCTAGCTTTGATTTTTGCATGCCCGCAAAAAGATGCAGTGCCATCGGCCACTGCTGGCCCTTCTCAAAGGAGCTGATGGTCGCATTGTGGCTGATGACGTTAGGAGCAACCTCGGCTTTCTGCATGCTCGCAAAAATGTGCAGCGCCAGAGGCCACTGCTGCCCCTTCTCGCAGGAGCTAATGGCCGCGTTGTAACTAATGACATCCGGATGAACCCTGGCTTTCTGCATGCCCGCAAAAAGATGCACGGCCATCGGCCACTGCTGCCCTTTCTCACAGGAGCTGATGGTCGCGTTGTAGCTGATGGCATTGGGATCAACCTTGGCTTTCTGCATGCCCGCAAAAAGATGCAGCGCCATCCGCCACTGCTGCCCCTTTTCACAGGAGCTGATGGTCGCACTGTAGCTGATGACATCCGGATTCACCTTGGCATCCTGCATGCCCGCAAAAAGATGCAGGGCCATCGGCCACTGCTGCCCCTTCTCACAGGAGCTGATGGTCGCATTGTAGCTAATGACATCCGGATGAACCTTATCTTGCTGCATCCCCGCAAAAAGATGCAGCGCCATTGGCCACTGTTGCCCCTTCTCACAGGAGCTGATGGTCACGTTGTAGCTTATCACGGTGGGATCTACCTTGGCTTTCTGCATGCCTGCAAAGAGATGTATTGCCCCTGGCCACTTTTTCGCATTTGCGCATATGCTGATGGCCGTAGCATAGTCACGCAGGCCTACGTCAAGCTTGCTTGAAGAAAGCACGTCAAAGAGTGGAACGATCACATCAGCTCGCTTCTGCGATTTCAGAGCTTGCAGTACAAAGCGGATGAATTCGGCATCGCCTCCGCGAATCAGACTCGGCTCAATAACCTCCTGAACAGCCTGCCTGCTCCTCGGGGGCAAGGGGGGTTCAGACTTTACGACTTTCATTAGCATCTAGGGTTCAGCTGAAGGGTAAAGAGCTTAAAGTTTAGGGCTTCGAGTGCAGGCGTGGGGATTTGAGATTACAAGTTTGGGAATTAGGGATATAACAAATAAACCGCCCCAACACTCCCTGCGGGCAATGTGTTGCGTTTGCTTCTGTTGTTGGCCTGGCTTTAACCGTGTTTAAACCCTAGACGCTAAATCCAACACCCCAAACCTGTAGGTGTGCACAACTGGCAAAGAACAACAGCACGCTCCGAGTACCACCCAATAAAACTGGCAGAAACAAGTCTAAATCGGGATGGCACCCCCCAAATACCTTAAACCCCGCAGAACGGGGACCCAAAGAAGGAACCAAATTTCGACAATCACCCCATATTACAAAACCCTGCACCTAACAGCAAAAAAGCTTCGTAGGCCGCTGGAGCTGTAGAATCTCATCTGCAAGCTGCCCAGAAACCTCTTAAGCTGCCGTGTAGCGTTTTGGGGGTTTACTTGCTGGTGGTTAGGAGAGGGTTTAGGGCCTACGATTTAGGGTTTGAATAAGGCAATCAGCCCGATATAGTCCGGTAAGAGTGTTTATTAATAAAATTTGTACCTAACCCTCAGTCAGTTTAGGTTTCTGGAGGGTTTATGGCAGTCGTGTTTAAGCTTCAGGGTTGGAGGATGTTGAAGGTGTTGGGCTGTGAACCGGCTCTGGGCTCAGGAGCTGGGACTTTCAGGGTATGGGGCTTACCTGGACCCCCAAAGTATGTAAAATAATGGCCTTCATGGCTGTTATTATGAGTCTAAGGTTAGTATTTTACATACTTTTGGGGGTTTAGGTATGACTTAGGATTCAGGATTTCGGATTTGGCAAGAATGCATTTCATTTCGGCTTTTGAGGCGGGACATTGGGCGTACGTACGATTTCGAGTTCAGGAGTCAGCGTTTAGCGGGCCTAAACCCTAAACTGCTTGCTGGTTAGGACTTTGGGCTTAGGATGTGCTGCTTCAGTCAGAGGTGGATCCAGCTGCGTCCTTGGGTCCTTGTATTATGTACCTACTATACTCCCAAAGTTTAGAGTTTCTTTACGGTTATTTTTCAGGAGCTCCTTCTGTAGCTACACACGCCCTGAAGACACGGGTGCACCTCAAGGAAACGCATTATTCGAATTTTAGCCTTCAGCCCCTAAACTTAAACCACTGAAAATGAAGCACATCTTCCCCAAGGACTCCGTTTCTCTATCCAAACATGAAGCCCTACACCTAAAAAACAAGTGAGCCTCTCACAAAAAAAAGGTGCTCATAATTTCAATGTACCTTTCACCCAACACCCCCCACCCCCAATTTCGCCCTAAATGGAAGCAGAATCTGAAGCTCAACCCTTAATCCGCGCTTAGGGATTAGGGACCCGAAGCCCTAAACTCTACGCCCTAAACTCTTATAAGCCCGAAACCCTACACCCTAAACCAGGAACCCCTAAATCCTATACACTCTAAACCCTACACCCTGAACCCCAAACACTCTAAGACCTTTAGAACACCCCCGGCCTTGTTCATGCCGCTGCAGGCTGCGTGGAAAGCGCGCATGTTGGGACCAAGGTCAGGGCTTTAGGAACAAGAGGGATTTCAGGGTTTAGGGTTTAGAGTTCAGGGTTTAGGGCTAAACCCTGACCCTAGGGCCTTATGCTACCCTCTAAATACCCACTATTAGGGGCCCACAGCTCCCTCTTTCAGGATACAAAGAGGGTCCTGGTAAGCCCCTTCAGAATGCTTGATGGGTTAAGGAAGCCTTAAACCCTATAAACATCTAAGGTTTAGGGGTTTAGGGTTTAGAGCGTGGCATTCCCTGCTTGAAAACCAAAGCAATTTGAACCCAGTTATACTTGCACTCAGACTCCAATCATCAGCTTTCTACTTCCCCTCATATGGCTGCATTTGGTATATGAACTGCTGTTATAAGTGAGTTATAATCACCCTGGACATCGAATGGAGGTTTAGGTGTGCAGTGTTCCGGGCTCAGGGTTCAGGATGTAGGGCTTAGGGGTTTGGATGTAGGGTTAAGCGATTTTGATGGCTAGAGTTTAGGGTTCAGCGCTTGGACGCAGAGTCTAAGTCTAAGCGTAAAGTGCGGAATTCCGGATGATGAGCTTTTTGTGATACAGACAAGAGAAATGGATAAGAACATGTAAGCTGTTGTACTGGCGTTGGTTATACACGGTGTGCTTTAGGGGTCCCCTGCTCCAGCCTCCACTAACAACAACCAGCCAGTCTTATCAACTTGCACAAACACACTGTTGATGGACAGCATCAGGCATGACCTTGAGGCACGTTTTAGTACCCCACACTTCCCATACGGTTCAGGCGGTTCACGTTACATAAGGTCATGCAGAGTTTTTGCATCAACTAAATGCTGCTCCGCAAAACCCGAATCCTAGACCCTCGCAGGGCTATTGCTCCACCGTCAACCTTTCAGTGGATAAGGTTCAAAGGGCCATTCTGCAATCGGGCCGCTCTAGTTTCCATTTTCCTTTCCACTCCTAACAGCCTATAACGCCAAATTAGGGTTTAGGGTTACAAGCCTGTACAAGCATAACCTATTTACCCCCCCTTACCATGAAGCCATTTGCCATCACATCGTCAATAATCCCTCCCCTGACGGGGGTTCTGATCATAAAGCCCCCCCCCTAACAAGCACGGACCTGAATAACCCGGGGCGGCCCCAATCAAGTTCAGGAAGCTTGTTTGGGAGGGTCCGAGCCAGCCCCGAACCTTGAACCTTTAATCAACTTTGAAGCCCGAACCTAGCGCCCTGAACCTTGAACCCCGATCCTCAAACCTGAAACCCTAAATGAATTATTAATCCGTTCAGACCGGGTTCAGCTCTAATCCGTACCAATTTATACTATTCTGTTCAGGCCCGATTTAGGTCAATCCAACCCCCTTCTAATCACAACTCGACATTCAGCGCAAGAGTCTGGATGCGTCGCATGATTGTGGTCTAGGACTTTTTCGGCTTAGGTTTGAGGGTTTAAGATTAAGATGCTTACGTTGGGACCCAAATCCCTTCTGTTTTAGGGTTACGATAGACTCCTATTTAAACTGAAAGTCTTTTGGACCAAAGGTTCTATCAAAACCTCAACCCCAATCTCCTCTAAGCCCTAGAAATGAAATCCCGTGACCTCCGCTGCATCTCAGAAAAGCCCTTATGGGTTTGGAGTTTAGGGTTTAGGGTGTTGGCGCTTACGGTTTGATAGGTTTGGGCTGTCTTGGGCTTGGGTCGCAGCATGCCCGGCCAAAAAAAAGTGAGAAGCCCTACATAGACACTTACAACCCGCATGTTGTATGCAAGAAGGGGCGAGATGAACCTTAAATAGGCCTTCTCCTTAATTAGGTGAGGAGCCTGGAGGGTAGTATACAGGGGGGGTAAGATAGAGGAGGTAATCCTAAACCCTAAACCCTAAACCTTATAAACCCTAGGAACCCATGCTGAAGGGGCCATGGTACTGTTCAGGCAAGGCTTTGTCGTTTTTTAAAACGATGAGGTCCCCCTGAAGTAGGTAGAATATGGGTTATATGAGGATCTTGATAATATACCCAAAGCCATACTCTATCTACTTAAGGGGAACTATATGAGGTCCTGAAGATTTGATCTCGCGTCCAGACACCGTGGCCGAGGCTCAATAGCTCTTCCTGAGTAGTTTGCGGGGGGCTTTAGCATACAGGGTTTGGGTTGCAACAGAGGATGAGGTCTTCGTGCGTCTACCAACCATGCATTGTGATGAGGGATCCACAGGATCATTAACGAGGCATACAGCTGGAAGTCTTGTGGCGCATATCTATAACTCAACACCAGTAACACTTCTTCCACAAAAATGTCCAGATTCAACGTTCCATAGCGAAGGGCTGATTGACAAGCTGCCTCCAAAGCTCCCCGAACCTGTCCAGGCCAGCGATGATTCTGAAAGCGCTCGGCTTGCTGTGAAGCGACGCAGCGACTGCTCAGCAGAACTGCGCAGCTGAGCCATAGTCTTAACTCCTTAAAGGTGATTATATAGGCGATTGTATAGGGGAGTACTGTTGGCGTTATTAAGGTGGATACTAGCAATGTAGATTATGGCACAGCTGGGGCACAGCATCGGATAGCAGTGGATAGGGCGCAGTGGTCTATGTGGCACTTTTCCACATATCAGCAGGACAGTACAGCCACAACTGTGGGCCCGCGCAAGTTGTCCAAAAATAGATGATTTGCTGTTTAGCACATCGCACCTCGCAACACCCCAGGCTCTGTTGCTGAACATAACGAAGTGAAGTCAAGAGCATCATACCAACAATGTGATTCGGTTCCAGCAAATATTGCTAGTCCCTCTCACAGGAGCTGATGATCGCACTGTAACTGATGAAGTTGGGGTTAACCTTGGCTCGGAGCATGTCTGCAAAGAGCAGAAGTGCCAACTGCCACTGCTGCTCCTGGGTTGCTGTTAAGGAACTTAAATTAAGTTACCACAATGGGTATATATAGTAATTAATATGGTTCCCCCAATATAGTAACTTGAATTTAGTTCCTTAACAGCAACCCAGGCTCTTGTGCACATGAGCTGATGGTGGCATTGTAACTCATGACGTCTGGATGGACAAAACCCTTCTGCATCGTGGCAAACAAATGGAGCGCCTGTGGCCACTGTCGACTCTGCTCACAGGCGCTGATGGTTGCGCTGTAGCTGATGACATTTGGATCAACCTTGGAAGCTTCCATGCCCGCGAAAAGATGCAGCGCCAACTGCCACTGCTGCCCCTTTTCGCATGCGCTGATAGTTGCGTTATAGCTGATGACATCGGGATCCACCTTGGCTCCTTGCATGCTGCCAAAGATGTGCATTGCCAGTGGCCACTGTTGCCCCTTCTCGCAAGAGCTGATTGTTGCGTTGTAGATGATGACGTCGGGAAAAACTTCAGCATCCTGCATACTGCAAAAAAGATGCAGTGCCATCGGCCACTGCTGCCCCTTCTCACAGGAGCTGATGGCCGCACTGTAGCTGATTACGTCCGGGTCAACCTCGGCCTTCTGCATGCCCGCCAAGAGATGCAGCGCCAGTGGCCACTGATGTCCCTTCTCGCAGGAGCTAATTGCCGCATTGTAACTGATGGCATTTGCATGAACATTGGCTTTCTGCATGTCTGCAAAAAGATGCAATGCCAGCAGCCATTGCTGCCCCTTGTCGCAGGCACTGATCGTTGCACTGCAGCTGATGACGTTGGGCTGAACTTTTGCTGTCTGCATTGCCCCAAAGAGGTGCAATGCCAGTGGCCACTTCCGCCCCTTCTTACAGGAGCTGATCGTCGCATTATAGCTGATTACGCTGGGATCTAGCTTCGCTTTCTGCATGCCCGCACAGAGATGTATTGCCATCTGCCACTGTTTGGAAGTTGCGCATATACCTGGAATCCCAGTAATCCCCTGCTGACAAAGGTCATTTTAATTGTGAATTTTAATAAGGAGCCCAAAATAGAAAGAGAAAAAGGGTACTACTGGGGTACCTAGTATACTGATGGCTGTGGTGTATTCTCGCTGGCCTATGTTCAGCTTGCTTGCGGAAAGCACGTCAAACAGAGCAATCACCACATCCTTGTCATGTCCATTGATTTGTTGAAGGGAGGTTTAGGGTTTCGGGTTTAGGGAGACCAACGGCCCTGTTTTCAAGCCCCAAAACAACAGCAAATATGAGCTTACATGAAAAACTCAAGCATATGTCCCAAGATTGAGGGTACGTAGGATACTGTCGGATTCAAGCATCAATACCTGAATCCTAATCTCTGAATGCCAACCCCCAAAACCGTAGGATGTAATCCAGTGTCCGTTTCATTCTCCATTATCTGTTCCAGCTGGTTCTGCTCTATCAAGCTAATCCAGTACCCCCAAACCATATATACTTCTTAACACCCATAAGCCCCAAACCCAAAATCCAAAACCCCTAAACCTGAACCCTAAACCCCTAAACCCGGAACCCCTAAACCTCTAAAACCCTAAACCCAGAAGTAAGGAGCCAGGCATCAGTTCGATGCTGGGGCCTCAGTGCTTGCAGCACAGCGCGGAGGAATTTGGCCCCTTACCAGGGTTGAGGGTACAGAGCTTGGGGTTTAGACTTGCAGCTTAGGGATAGGAATTAGAGTTTAGAGTGGGATTATCGCTTAGAGTGTTTGAAGTTTAGGGTTTAGGGATTAGGGTTTAGAGATCAGAGTTTAAGGTTCAGGGGTTAGGGTTTAGAGGTCAGAAGGTTTAGGGATCAGGGCTTAGGGTCTAGAGCTTTGGGTTTATAGGTATGAGTTTAGGGTTTAGGGATTAGGGGTTCTCGGTTTAGAGTTCAGGGTTTAGGGATTAGGGTGTGGAGTTTTTCGGGTTTTGTCCTATGATAAGGGATTAAAGGATACCCTACACCCTAATACCCTAAGCATGAAAATCGTCCAAAACCTTAGATAGTATGGTCTTTGGGCCCGAATTCCCTAAACCCTAAACCCCAAACCCTAAACCCGCTTAGGGATACCTTTTGTAACTCCTGACCTTGCCAGTGAGTCAGATCTGGACCCAGCAGATGCTTCACCGCCTGCGTGCTCCTCGGCTTCAAGGGCTCGGAATAATAGGGTTTAGGGTTTAGGGCTATGTAGGATTATGTAGGACTATATACGAGCTGTACAAGGGTTATACAAGCAGTATGTAGGGGTTATATGGGGCTCTGGGTTTGGGTTTGGGGTGAGAGGATGTTGAGTCTAGGATTCAGGGTGTATGGTGTAAGGGAGTTAGGGTGTAGGATTTCTTAGCCCACATTACCCTAGGAAGAAAAAGGAATCCTTTTTACGTAAATATATAGAAGCCAATACCCAAAAAGTATAAGGATCCCTAAATTTGATCCAGTTTTGGGGTGGGGTCGGCCCCGAGAGAGGCATCATACTGATGTGCATGGCTCTATGCTTACTGCTGCGCCTGTTGCCAGTCTTGGCTTTGTAGGAATTATTCCAACCCTTCACAATCAAGATGCTAAATAAACGCCAAGCCTCTCCAAAATGCACGAACGCCTCTAAGCCTGCCAAATCCTACAGTACATGCCCAAAGCTCAAGCGCCTGAAGTGTCGAGAGAGTTCAACCTGCAACTTGACACAATCAATACGCCACAAAAGAGCACAAGTCCACAAACCCGCATACTTGCTATTATCATGTCCAGGTGCGTTTCAGGTACCCTTAGCCATCTATCCTTTACAGGCAAAATCGGACCATGATAGTGCTGATTATCAGTCTAAATCCCTATAGACTTTTATGGGTTCAACTAGTACCCGCCCTCTATACTACCCCCCCTAGGTTCCCCCCTTGATTAAAATTATTTAGGGATAACTAGTCTTAATTAAGGTTAATTAAGGGGGAACCCAGGGGGGGTAGTTTAGAGGGCGGCACTAGTTGAAGCCATGGAGAATTCCTATACAGCCCAGTGTCCATTTCGTTTTGCATATTCTTTTCCATTTGGTTCTCCATTAGTAACCTATGATCGCAAAACCCCTGAAGATCCCAATAGAACACGCATGCCAAGGAGTATTTAGGCCCCTTACTGTATGGTACTTGGACTAAGCACTTTCAAGCGCAAGGGCAGTTAGACAGCAATCTCTAAAACCCCTCTGGCATTCGTATATGCAATGTTTTCTTTATCGTTTCCGGTGAGTGTACATAGGGTTCCAGACGAATATTGGTGAGTATATCTTTGGCTTGGTGAACGTGTGTGTGCATAAATATATACATACAGTGCGTACACATAGCGTCCAGTTTCAGGGAGGCCATGCTATTCTATCATATGCATTGCTTTTGTCTGGGGCCTAATCATTGTGCGGAGCTTAGCCGAAATTATTGAGCAACTCGCACTTCGTTTGGGGCGAAGTTGCTCGGCCCCAAGTTTTTAATGGCATGGTGATGTCGATTCCACGCCGTATTCGGGCCGAGAAAGTCTAGTCTTATTGAATTTCATGAAAACTGCGATCCAAATTTGCTTGGGGGGTCCCCTTGCGTTAGCACGGGACCCATTTTTGTTTGGGGTTCTAGTACACTTATCAGGCTCCGACATTAACCCCTGCACTCGATGAATGGCTCCCAAAACCCTAAAACCTCAACGCCCAAACCTAAACCCTAAATTCAAAGCAACAACTATCGGCCAGATAAGAAATCAAAGACGGCTTTAAATGAAGAAGGTTTAGGGTTGAGGGTTTTGGGGGCCAAAGCACCCTAGAATCAAAGCAAACGCAACCAAATTCCCGACACAAAAAAGTAAGGTTTCGGTTTAAGGTGCTTAAGGTGTAGTCTTAATCTAAATTCTGAAGAATGTGAGGCTTTTCTTTCTATTTGCATTAATTCCTATTTTGTGGAACCCGCATGGTGCTCGATTGTCATTGTGGGGCGGAGGCCTTACCATTCAACAGCACCGGCTGATCTGTTCTGAACCCCATGTATAACCCTGTATAGAAGCCTTTCCAGCAAAGCTCTCCTTGAACCCTAAACCCTAGAGCATAAAGCGAGCCCTGTTGCACACCCTTACCCCCATAGTCCAAGTAGTTAACAACCACATACCTCCCAAAACCCTACACCTAAACCCTAAACCCAACACCATAGCAAAACTGGTTACTTTGGCATTCCGCGAAAGAAACATGAATCCTCCAAAGCCTAAACCCAAAACACCTGCACCCTACAAGGACCCCTAAACCCTAAACCATACACCCCTATAGTACCCAGATCTCCCAAACACCCGGAGCTTATGCAATGTTGCTGGGGCTTCAAGACACACAATTCCATGTGCTTGGGGCTTAGGGCTTAGGATTTAGGGTTTAGGGTGCTTGGGGAGCCTATGAAATCCCAGAACTATATCTAACCCTGTGATGTAGACCTCTCAACCCTAATAATCCCTTTCCCTATCCTTAAACTTCCCCACCCTCCCATTAATGCTAAATACTCCCTATAGATCATAATATACAACATAATGCTTGGAGTATTGAAAACTAGGGGGGGTTTAATATTCGGGGGAGGGGACTACAAATCTTTAATCCCAGACTTCTAAACTTCGAAGCCATCCGAATCTTCGAAGCCGTAGAACCCCAAACGCGCTAATCAGGATGGGCTATTAGACCTTAAAGGGCTCTTAATCAACCCTTTGAAAAGGAATTACTGAAGAATTTTTGGGTCTAATGACCCATACCGGAATGAAAAACAATAATTGGGTACTTGAACCCTTAGAGACCCCAAAAGGGCAAGCCGAGCTTCGTTGGCTGCTTCAGCTCCAACCTTAGACGTACATGATGGAGGGGTTCA
Organism: Symbiodinium pilosum; assembly: GCA_905231905.1. Lineage (NCBI taxonomy): Eukaryota > Dinophyceae > Suessiales > Symbiodiniaceae > Symbiodinium > Symbiodinium pilosum. The sequence goes on along the minus strand of CAJNIZ010039224.1, from coordinate 82,615 downwards.
GGTTTAGGGTCTTTGGAGGGTGGGGGCCCTTAAACCCTAAACCTTGGGGGTGGGGTTTCGGTTTGGAAAGCTTGTTGGGGGTGTAGGGGTTTAGGGGTTTGGAGGGCGCAGGGGGTCAGAGCTTTTTGGGGGGAGTGGGTTTAGGGGCTGAGGTTTAGACTATAGGTCTCTTAAGGAGAAGTGGCGGAGTGAACATCTAAGGGTTTAGGGTTGAGGGTGACTTTCCCATGGAAGCTCCATTATCAAACATGTAGCCTAGCACCTATAGTATAGGAGCTACTGTCTAAACTCCTCGCATCCGCCTTCATACGACCTGTAACTGTAACAGTCCCCTATATAATCCTCTATATAACCCCCTTTCAGGAGGCAAGACTATAGCTCGTATGGACCTATCTACCCTCCCCTAAACCCTAAAGCCCCTTCAGCACGAATAATTAAGTACACGCAATAGACCGTCACAGACATTCGGCTTTCGCAATCTTTACCTTCAGTTTTCGGACCCTCTACTACAACTCCTGACCTACACCTGCGGTTTGTGCAGGCTTTATTTAACACACCATATGGACCTTCCATCATTCATGAACTTTCAAGTTTAGTACGTATATGAGCTATAGTCTAAACTCCTTAAGGGGGGTTATATGGGGGATTATATAGGGGCACCATAGGGTTGTTAATACTAGGAGTTTAGACAATGACTCATATTGAACCTGAGAAGCCAAGTAACCCTAAACTCTACTTTCTGTGTCCAAGGAACAGTCGATCTGCAAGCTGCCGCGATGTGTCGTTCATGCGGCGCCCCGCTGCATGAAAAGCCCGCATAGGCTTCAGGGCTTAGAGGAAACTCTAGAGCCCTAAACCCCTAAAGCACATGAGCTATAGTCTAAACTCCTAGTATGCCCCTCAATGACCCTTATAGCAGTCCCCTACATAATCCCTTACATAATCCCCCTTTAAGGAGTTTAGACTCTAGCTCACATGGGTTTTAGGATTTCGTGTTTACAGACCCTAGGCCCTAAACCCTCTCTTGCAAAGTTCCTGGGGCTCAAGTTGCCAAAATGATGGGCGCTCGGCGCTATCTACCCCAAAGCCAGAACTGGTAATGTAGACCCATGATTACAAAACCCCCTCCTTTTAAGGGTCTTAGTATTAGGATCCCTATCATACTCCCTATTAAGGGGAGGATGTTTATTAATCAGGGGTCTGGGTTATACATTAGTCCACACATGCACGTGACCTTTAACCCCAATTACCTACAGTTTTATGGCTATACCTATTAATCCAGGGGTCCTTTCCACCAAACCGCAGGTAGCTAGGGTTGGAGAAACGTAGGTGCAAGCTCGTGCACATAGCAGTTTAGTGTGTAGACTCGGCTAAAGGCGGACGATGTTGGGAGCATGGTGTTGGGTTTAGGGTTTAGGGTTGTAAGTTGTAAGATGTTATACAGTTTGCTGCCAAAAAGTTTTAGGGCCTTGTTGGGGTAAGAGGTTATTACATCTAATCCTGGTTGGGGATGCATGGTCGGTTAGGAAGTATGCTACTTCTCCGCAGTAAGGTCCGTCTTGAGATGCTTCCAGGCTGCGGCCTTACGGAACTTGGGCTCAACACAATCTCATTACACACTAAACCCGCCCCAAACCCTAAACAGTAAACCCCAAACCCTAAACCCTAAGCCCCAAACCCCAAACCTAAACTCTAAACTCTGCTAATTGATGCCAGATCCCGCAGGATACTAGCACTCTGTAACAGTTGGGTAAAATTCATACCTGAACACCAAAAGTAGGTAAAATAATAACCCAAGACCATTCTAAATAGCCCAAAAGGCAATTATGATACATACTTCTGGGGTTCAGGTAATTATATTTATATACAGCCTTTCAGATGACTCCGCATATAGCGATTCAAAAGCCCTGAACCCTAAACCCTAAAAGGGTGGGGGGTCCTCCTAAGAAACACCATGTATGGAATCCTTAGAGTCGTGTCATCCCCCCTTACAGTAACTGTTTTCAAAGGCCTTTGTTAAGGGGCCATCATACCTCCTACTATTTCTTGTGGTAGCTGTTACTGTAAGGGGGAATGACCTAACCCAATCCCAAGTACGTGATTATTGGGATCCTAAACCCTAAACCTTAAACCCTAAACTTTAAACCCGAAACCCTAAACCTTAAACCCGAAACCCTAAAACCCTGAACCCTAAACCTTAAACCCCTAAACCCTAAACCTTAAACCCTGCATGGACCCTCTGTTCTAGAAGGGATGAAGTATTTCCTTGGGAAGTGCTTAGGGTTTGGCTCCCTTGACATGAAGCCTCTTAGGCGCTCCCTCGTTTAGGGCTTAGAGCTTAGGGTTTAGGCTGTAGGGCTTAGGATTTAGGGTTTAGGGTTTAGGGCTTAGGCTTTAGGGTTCATAGGGTTTTGGGCTTAGGGTTTGGGGTAATTAAGGGATCCCAATATGGAGCCCCCAAATACTATAATCCTTATTATGGGGACCCCAAAAAAGGTACACTTACTTTTGGGAAACCCTCACATCATCCCCCGGAGACAAGTTCAATCTTGGGCTTGGGTATGGGGTTTGAAGCTGTTGGTCGGTGGAGGTTGGAAACCCTTGCACTGCTCAAAAAGAGAGCCCAAATGCTACTAGGGCACAAGCTGCCGCATATGGTTTAGGGTTTAGGGGTGGCAGAATCTGTAGCAAACATCGAATCTGGAATGTAAGGGCGTCTCAAGCGTTTATTGCTTGATGTAAGTCAGAGGCCAAGTTCCACAACAAGATACTAAACCCTAAACCCTTCCCTGAAATCCAGTTCGAGATCAATCCAGGTTCCTACCACACTTGAAACAAACCGCGTCACACCCACATCTCTGGTCTATGGCTGTGAAACTCAGATCCTCCTACCGTTGATGTTCGAAATCCAGCATGACCATAGTATACTATAGCACCATAGTTTCCAAGGTTTAAAGTACTTAGGGTCATGCAGGATGTTTAGTAACCACCGCAGACCCTAAACATCCTTGTTGCAACCTGCTTACAGAAGTGTCAAAAAAGGAGGGCATACTGTTGCCGGGGGCAACCCTGCACCACACTAAGGCTCCTAATTTGTAGGACATTCAAAGCTTAGGAGTTAGGGTTTAGGGGTTTAGGGTTTCGTAGGAAGCTCTATACCCTAAGCATCTAAGGATTGAAGGAATTTGGGCCCAAAGACCATACTATATAAGGTTTTTAGAGGATTTTGATGCTCAGGGATAGCTCATCAGCGAACGGACACCCCATAAGCCCATGGATTGTACACTGCCATCTGGATGCAACATGGCAGTTTCCAAACGGTTTGGTTTTAGGGTTTAGGGGGATCCTCCAGAAAACCCTTCGAAAAGGCACCCGATATAACCCTAAACAACCCTATAAAATATACTTCTCCTACCACCTGAACCCTGAATCCTATATGGTAGTTTCCCAAAGTAATAGGGGACCCCAACATAATCCTGATTATGGGGACCCCCGAAAAGGTATTCCTAATTTTGGCAAACCCCCATATCACCCTGTAAAGAGACCAACTTAATATAGCCCTATAGTAGTCCCCTATATGATCCCCTATATAACCCCCCTTTAAGGAGTTAAGACTACAGCTCATATCACCTTGTAAGTAAAGAGACCCCGTATTTGGGTGGGTCCCTGCGTGGGGGCGGGCGTGCCTGTTCCAGCACCGACCACTCCTAGAGCGCACAGCGTGCATGGGTTTAGGGTTTAGGGTTCAGTTGGGTTTATGGAGTCTATAAAGGTTTATGGGGTTTAGGGTCCACAGTTTCGGATTTTCGGTTAGGATGGTTTAGGTTTCAGAGCTTATGGTTCAGGGTTTTGGGTTTAGGGTTTTTATAGGGTTTCGGGTGTTGCAAAAATATGAAGTATCAGTCATAAGAGGACCATGGGATACTGCCTGGTCGTAACTTGGGTTGCTGCCTACCGGACAAACCCTAAACCCTAAACCTTAAAGAGCAGCAGTACACAGGGACCCACTCCCCTACTTGGAGATTCAGGGATAACGGAAATATTCGTAACAATAATAGCAACACTACGAGTAATCATAATATTCGGGTTATTAATAAGGAAAATGGAAAAGACAATGGAAACTACAATCTAGGGTTTAGGGTTGTACTTCTAAGCCAGTTATCACGACCTTCGTGGACGGCCTAGGGAACTTTTATAGGTGCAAGTATAAGTTGCGTGTGTTTACCTTGGAACATAAACAAGAGGATCCTCGCCTGTGTATGGTGTACCTACCTCAAATAGACATCACAAATGTACTGGAAACTACTTGGGCCCCCCTGCAGTACATAACCTCATACAGCCCCTATATAGCTACGCATTTCTTGATAACATCAACCAGTACGTAATCTCCTCAATCCGCACGCATTCAGGAAAGCAATAAGACTTAAGTCCCTCATGGATGACTTGTCCATGTTTGACCCCAAGCTCTAGAGCTCCAGACCCCACACCTTGAATCCAAAAAAGGGTTTAGTTTTTATCCCAAAACCGATAGCAAAGCAGCTTAAACCCCAAACTTTGGATCCCTAAAGCCTTAGCCATGCTCCTTGCCCCAAACCCCAGAACCACCCAAAAAAGTCAACCCTACACTCTAAACCCTAAACCCTGGACCATAGACCCTAAACCCTTACACCCTCAAACCCTAAACCCTCATACCCTTATACTTATACCCTTAAACCCTTAAAACTAAACCTAAGCCCTTATACCGTCAAGCCCTTAAAAGCTAAACCCTTAAACCCTTAAACCTAAACCCCAAAAGCCTTAAGCCCTTAAAACCTAAAACTCTTAAGCCCTTCGCCATGCTCCTTGTCTGCCACAGTGTTAAGGCCTTCTGCCAACTCTGGACCTAGGCAGATTTAGGGTTTAGGGTTTAGGGTTTTAGGGGTTTAGGTGTTAAGGGTTTAGGTGTTAAGGGTTTAGGTTTGAAGGGTTTAAGGGTTTAGAGTTTAAGGGTTTTAGGTTTTAAGGGTTTAGGTTTTAAGGGTTTTGGGTAGAAGGGTTGAGGGCTCAGGGAGTTTAGGGGGTTTAGGGGGTTCTCAGCCAGAGCCGGTTCTTAGGTCAATCGAAAGGGGATCTGAGGATACTCGCGGATATCGGGATTTACGGTTGTGGTGGTTTGTTTGGGGGTCTTGGGGCTGGGGCTTAGTACTTTAGGGCTTATGGAGTGTAAGGAGTCGCGCGTAGAGGTGTTAAGGTTTCAGTTGTTGAGCTTATGTGAGATATAGTCTCAGGTCCTGGTTTGGGGTTTTGGGCTTGTATGTGCTAATCCTGAGCGTTGGACTGAAAGACTAAGAACAATCCTATGGACTGAGCACGTACCAAACCCACAGCGCTGTGCCTGAGTTGAAACTCATATGCCAGGAATCCCCGCAAAACCAGCAGGGGCGGCTTTGACTTCGGTAGCAACAATTACTGGAGCCGGAAATCATGGTATGTATACATGTATAGATGTTTAATTTATCTCTTTGTTTATGTAGTTATAGGTTATAGAGGGATAATGTTCGCTTACTCCCTACTAAGCACCAGCAAGCAAACCTTACAGTAATTTTCGGTGCACACGGACCTGTGTCTCTGGATCGGCCTTATCTCTCTTGCCTCAGTTGATTACAGGAACGGTCACGGACCTAGCCTATGAGGAAGAATTTTCTCCAACTGCCTGGCATACTATGAAGGTGTAGACATGACTTCAGCGAGTGCCAGATTAAGATACAAAGCCGCGCTAGCATCGCAATTTTTTGGAAAGCGAACCTCTAGCCCTCTCAGCAAAAGGTTTCACACCTAAACCTAGACCCTGGACTTGAAACTTTGAAAACCTAGACTGCAGATCCTAAGCCCTAAACCTTACTCTCCTGAAAAGAGCTAGGTTCAACTCGTCGCCTGTATGTCCATGAGGAAGCTTCAAGCAACTGTAAACCTTTGACGCTAAACGCCAACTGTATACGGTAAACTTTGAAGCCCTAAACTCTAACCTCTACATCTGCACTGGAAATCTAAACCCCTAACCCTTAGCCCCGAACACGGACAGGAACTTCAATAGAAGCAGCCCCTTCCAGCAAAATGTAGTCCCAGGGGCAGTCCATGACGTCGGAGGGATCCGTAACCAAACGTAGGCAGATCTGCATGCTGTTGTTAGAGGCTTCTTAAAGGGTCCAAGTACATAAATGATGCAGTTTGGGCTCAAGAATTTTTTTTCTTTAACATAGGCGTTGGGGCCCAAGTTGCATCCTATTTGCGTAGTTCGACCCGTAGAAGTTTTGTTCTAGGGTAATTGAATGTTTTAAACCGCGAGACAGGGACCCTGCATGTGAGTGTGGTAGCTTGGGGGTACCAAGTACTCAGTGTTGTGTAGGAGGTTTAGTACGTAGGGAAAATTGGTAGGTTCCTGCTTGGGAAGATCGTTACCCTGTTGTTCATTTTTGGCTCGTTTTAGTAAAGTAAAGCCCGGTTAAAATTGTTGCCAACACTCAGCAAGAAACCCAATGACAACGATTTTGCAAAACTCCCAGACCTCCACGTAAAAGCTTGCACTCTCTACCTTTTCTTACTAACCCTAAGCCTCCAAGGACACACTAACCACATACTTTCTGAAAACCTGTACTACAATGATTATTATTACCAAAGACTCAAGTTCTCAAATATTAGGCATTAGGTACATAAGGTTTAGGGTCTAGGGCCCTCAGTTAACCCGCACCACCTAGCCCAAAACCTATTTGCAAAATATCCCAAGACTTGCTGGTGCGTATTCTCGACCCCTATGTGTTACCCCTGCCTAGGGCACTTTAATTGTGTGTATATAAAAAATGTAGTGGCAAGGTTATAGTAGTTCTCAAAACGAGGTAGGCCTAAAGGGAACATAGGACTTGATAGGCCACGCCCAAACCCTTCCTGTAAAGGCGTGCAAAGCCCTAAAGGGAAGATTGGGCTTGACAGGCCACGCCTGAAACCTTCCTGTAACCGGGTTTAGGGCTTATGGGATTTAGGGCTTGGGGTCTGGGGCTTCAGGGATGTTTAAGGGATTTGAGGTTTGGAGTTTATGGCTTTATTGGTTGTCCTATCTGTTTTTTTTTTTTTTTT
>CAJNIZ010039224.1:25797-51300 GCA_905231905.1 Symbiodinium pilosum | reverse complement strand
CAAAACTGAAACGATTTCTGGAAAATCCAAAACGAGAGTGGGATCTTCAGGCCAAGGAATTCTATTTTGAATTGATTTCCTGGCCGCCCCGCCCCCCCAGGCAGGTTGCCTGGCCTCCAGTCCTTGCAGCGGCCTGGCCTGCATGCCTGGCAAGGCCTCGCGAGATCGTTTTCCGCCAAAACAGTTTTTCGCATTTCTTGGAAATTACATGGAAAAGAGTGAGTGCCAGTTGAGGGAATTTCCGGGAAGGCTGCAGGGTCAGTGGCATGAATGGAAGGCTCAGTGTTTCCATGATGGGGCATGAGATTATTATTCCACCAAATATTTGTTGGCCTTTCCTTGGAATCAGAGGGGAGAGTGAGTGCCAGCTGAGGGAATTTCCGAGAAGGGGCGCAGGGTTGGTGGCATGAGCGGAAGGTCCAATCTTTCTATGATGGGGCATAAAACTATTGTTCAACCAAAACAGTTTTGGTTTTTCCTGGAATTTGGTTTCAAAATCATGTTTTTCAGTGAACCAGGCCGAAAACAGTTGTGCTTTTTTTTGTGCTTGTGTTTGTGCTGACTGTTACTGGGTGGGGGCAGTAGCCAACCTATATACTCTATATATCCCTATATATCCCCCTATAACCCCTTTAAAGGGACCCTATTATTTGGGTCCTTGGACCCCTTAGGGTAAATTGATTTAGGGTTTCGGGCTTTACGGTCCAGGGTTGAAACCCTAAACCCTAAACCCTTAAACCGCGTCTCTCCCTCCGGTGTATGATTCGTTCACTCCTGAGCTTACTGCACGGTTTAGGGTTTAGGGTTTAGGGTTTAGGGGTTTAGGGGTTTAGGGTTTAGGGTCCCTCATAACCACCACACCTACCATTATGGGCTATTAGACCTTAAGGGTACCTTAATCTACCCTTTTTAGGGTTTAGGGGTTTGGGGTTTAGGGTTTAGACCTTGAGGGTACCTCAATCTACCCTTAATAAAGTCCTAATAGGGAACTTTAGGGTCTAATAGCCCATAGTGGTCAACCCCCTCCCCTACACCCCGAAGAGTCGTCCTTTCGAGCTGATCTGCGGAGACTCTGCCATCTCTGCCTGCATTTGTTTTGGGATGGGGAGTTGGGGGGTTTAAGCTTTAAGGTGTTTAGGGTTTAGGGCTGAGGGGTTAGGGCTTAGGGAGTTGTGGATTTGGGATGATTTTGGGCTTGGGTTCAGAGCTGAGAGGTTCGGGTTTAGGGATTTAGGGTTTAGACTTGAGGGGGAGCTCAGGGTTTAGTAGGGAAACGCGCACAGGGTCCCGGAGACATATAGGTGTTGTAGAAAGAGTCTGGCGGTCCTTACTTGGCATTCCGTAGGGCTTATTTCGAGAAATTCCTATACTGGGTTCCTAAAAGATGGGTACTGTACCTCCAGGGTCCCTTCAAAGTGGGTAGTAGGGACGTCTTTTCCAACAATGACGTTAGGGATTACACATGAATTACGGGGCGTCCTCATTTCGGAGTCCGTAGCTTACAGAATTTGAAACTTTTGAGCCCAAGCACTAGCATATCCCTGGGTCCCTAAGCATATGTCTCTTTTGAAAAGCCCTCATGTCGTAACCTCAAGAGGAGAGAAACTCCCGTGACTGGCATACGCAAAGGGTCCATGTAGGTACACTGTATTTTCCTGGGCCCCGAAGTAAGTCTATGCAAATCCCTCTGGGCCCTGAGTATAAGACATACTTTGCAATCGGTCTTGGGGACATGAGGGGATCTGGGGACATGAGGTGATTACTTGGGGTCCCAGTGACTCTGTAGGAAATCTGTACAAATCTTGCATTTGGAACCTTCAAAGGCTAATACCTTGCCAATACTTTGAAACGCGGGTGACCCAAGCGCTAAAATCTTGAATGTCTCTCTCTCACGTACGAAGAATCGCACGCAAAAAATCAAGAACCCTAAACCCTGAAAACTGGAGTTGTCATTGTCCCTGTCCCGACTGCAAAGATTGAAACCAAAAGCCTGAAAAGCCCACCGGCCCTGAACCTTAAACTCTGATTTTCAGTATCATACCAACATTTTAGGCGAACACCCCCCCCCACAATACAAGTTGCCACAAGTCATAAGAGAAGCTACAATTTCCTCGAAGAAAAACTGACAGGACGGTTACTGAAGGGGAAGTGACCAAACGTGTAACCCATCAGCTCCAGAAAAAAACTTCCGTCGTCGGCCTCGACCTCCGTTTCCGTCGCCTTGCCAACGTGTGACATGATGTTTACAGCTACCCTAGACATCCAAATAGCCCAACGTGGGTAGTATTTGTAGACTTTAGGGCTCAAAGTAGGTGTTGCTTGTATACGTAAATGCCCAGGGTAAGGTACAGCGCCTTTCGCACTTATCCGCACCCGCTAGACCCCATAGACGGTTTGGGGTTTAGAAGGCTGAAAATAGACCCTTCCTGTTATCGAACCACATATTTGCTACCCGAGCAGAGCTTGTGTTGCAGAAAACGCAAGGGCTTTGAGGTACCAGAATGTGTTGTCTGGGTTAAAGCTCAGCTGACTGTGGGACCCCCTTAAAAGTGCGATCCTCTCCTACACGTGAAAGAATGACGTGGTTTGTGGCAAGGCATGCCCCACAGTGGGAGAAATTGCCTTAAGGAGAACATGCAGACAACAGAACACGCAAATACGCAATAACAAAACCCTGAGGGTCCAATGACCCAAACAATAGGGTTTTAGCGCCCAAATACTAGAATATTCATGGTATTTTGGCCCTATACACCTATTATTTGGGTCCTATATACCCCTATATACCCCTATATATCCCCCTATAACCGCTTTAAAGGGACCCTATCATTTTGGTCCTTGGACTCTGAGGGAAAAGCAGGGCACGGGCCTCCAATCACAAAGCCCTCCGCCTAACCCAGAACTTCATGGCTTTAGGGTTTAGGATTTAAGGTTTAGGATTTAGGATTTAGGGTTTAGGATTTAGGATGTAGGGTGTAGGGTTTAGGGTGTAGGGTTTAGGGTGTAGGGTAGGTATGCTGTAGTACCCTAACCCCCCAAAACTTTTACCGAAGCTAGAAACGGGAGAATTACAGGCTTCATGCCCCTTCCGAGCGTTCAGGGTGTTGGGGTTTAGCCTGGGCACGCAGCAGGTGCATCGTGTTGACTATCCACGCTGTGGCATTAATGCAGATCGTGATGCGGCTCAACCTCGACTTCAGCTCCATCACGCAAGCTCTGGCACGAGGGGTTGATGAAACAACAACCACGAGATGGCCTTGCCTTAAGGGTCCAAGGACCCAAGTAATAGGGTTTTGGGCCCCAAATACCATGATATCAATGGTATTTGGGCCCTAAAACTTATGATTTGGATCCTTGGACCCTTAGGGTTGGCTACAAGGAGTATGGCAGCCTGAATTTCTGAATCACAACTAGGTTTCCATGGGAAAGATCTAGTCCACGCACAGGCTCATTCCAGTCTCCGGTCCTATACGCTAATCCCCTAGGCCCTAGATCCTAATCAGTGAACCCTAATCCCTAAACCCTAATCCCTGATCTCTAAACGCTAAACCCTGAACCCTAATCCCTATAAACCTTAATGCCTGCAATCCCTAAACCCCAATCCCACGTCCCGAATCCCCATAATGCCTAAACCTCAATCCCTCATTCCTAAACCCCAACCCCGCACCCCCCAAACCCAATAGTACCCAAACCCTAAACCCTAACCCCTCAGAATCCCTAGACCCCTCAACTAAACCCTATAATCATCTTTACCCCATAGTCTCTAAACCCTCATCCCTAACCCCCAACGCCAAATCCCTAAACCCTAAACTCTACACCCCACAGTCCCCGAATCCTAACCCCTGATACCCCAATCTCTAAGCCTTGAACCCCCATCCCCTACACCCTTAAACCTCTAAATCCCTAAACCCCCAATCCCTAATCCCCTAAACCCTTTAAAGCCCCAAATCCCTAAATCCCTAAACCCCTAATCCTAAATCCCTAAACCCCTAATTCCTAATCCCCTAAACCCTTTAAAAAGCCCTAAATCCCCTAAATCCCTAAACCGCGTGCCTGGTCGGAGCAAGGGCTCGGCATCGTCGCGGCTTCCGGGGAGCCTTGACCTGAAGTTGCGTTCCGGAATTCAGGGATTAGGATCATAGGGTTTAGGGTTTGAAGTTTAAGGTTTAGGGACGATAAGGTTGAGGGGTTTGGGGTCTGGGACTATACGATTTAGGGTTTAGTGACTATAGGGTCTAGGGACTATAGGGTTTACGTAGGGTTTAGGGACTATATAGGGTTTGGGGTTTGGGGGATTAGAGATTAGAGCTCTATTAAGTTTAGGGTTAAAAGCTAGGGTTGCTGGTTTAGGGATGAAGGTTGAAGGTTTAGGATTTAGGGACTATAGGGTTTAGGTTTTATAGACTATAGGGTTTAGGGGTTTATGGATTTGGGTCGAGGGATTAGTTGCTTAGGAGTTTGGGATTAGGGTTTAGGCCATATGAGCTTAAGGCTAGAAAGCATCCCAGTTTCCATTTTCAAGCATATACGCCAAACTTCATTAAGGCCTGACCCCTAGCCCGAAACCCTGATTCGTAAGGCCTAAGCCCTAACTTTGATTTTTCCTTTCCACTTCACCGCTGCCCTTGAGTAGGTAGATTCTTACATTCATGGGTTCCCCTACTACCCCCCTCTGTTCCCAAATTAGGCCTAATTAAGGCTGATTAAGAGGGGGGTAGCAAGGAACCCCATGATTTAAGGGACACCAAAGAGGACAGACACCCCCACACGTTTCTTGGAGGGTCTGTGCTAGCCTGGGGGCCCCTAGGGATCTACCCGATTAAGCACCAATATGGTAGGGGCCTATACATAACAATCAAGATAAGTTTCAGGTCCAGGACAATGATACGGGTGATCATCCCGACTACAGAAACCCATCCCCAATTTCATGTGCCGTTTTCTTTTCCAAAGGTTTCTCCATTATTCCCCAAGCCATAACCCTTAATCCTATAACCCCTGTTCAGAAATTTGGGACCATAATATTGGTCCTTAACCTTGAACCCTTAACCCTAAGCCCCCAAACCCTAAGCCCTCAACCCTAAACCCCAAACAGAAAACATTCAAACCCTAAACCCTAAACCCTAGATTCTAAAACGCTAAAACCCTAAACCCTAAAACCGTAAACCCTAAATTCTAAAACCTAAACCCTAAAACCCTAAAATCCAAAACCCTAAACCCTAAACCCTAAACCATAAGTTCTAAAACCTTAAACCCTAAAACCCTAAACCCTCAAACCTCATTACGCAAGTTTGAGCTTCCAGCCTGCGTCCGGCGAGGCTTGGCCGGCCTACGGTGCAGTTCTTTGCTTAGGGGTTTAAGATTTAGAGTTTGGGGTTTAGGGTTTAGGGATTTAGGGTTTGCGGTTAAGATGTTTGGGGGATTTTAGAGCTTAGGGATTAGGATATTTGGGGTTTAGGGTTTAATTGGGTTACTGTGGTATCTGGGGCTTGGGTATAGGGTATTCAAGCTATTTCGGGCTTGCGGTATTGGGGTTTAAGATGTTTAGGCTCCGGGGCCACGCAAATTTCATGTGTATACTTTGCAAGCTCAGCTCTAAATCCAAGGCTATAAGACCTTCAGCTGAAGCATTGGATTCTTTACTATACCATCCCTTGCTTCCCCCTCCACCAAAAGCACCAAACAGTGCTTACTTGGGGTCTTTCTGGTGAGCGGGTTGTGAGGAGGGCGGGGGGCATAGTATAGAATCCCGTCACACACCAGACGCAGCTTCAATAAGGGGAGTATACAAAATGAGGGCTTAGGGTTTAGAGATGGCAGTCCATATAAGCCCCTGTTGCAGGGACAGCAGTTGTTGTACAGGGTTTAGGGTGTAGGGTTTTGGGTTCAGATTCGAAGGCTTGGGTCAAGGGATTCCCCTAATGTAAGACCCTGATTAATAAACCCACTCCTTTTGAAGGCCTTAAAGGATCCCTACTATAATCTCAACCCTAAACCCTCAAAGGGGGAGGGCTTATGAATCACCTGTCTACATTATCGCATTCGTGACTTCAAGGGCAACTTCCTTTCTGGTGAGGATCCTCACGTTGGCCAGGCAGTTTAGGGCGTTTTAGGGTTTAGGGTTTAGGGTTTAGGGCTTAAGATTTAGGGATTCGGGTATTTGAGGGGACCCCGCCCAGGAAAAAAAAAAAAGCAATCAGGAATGCTCCGGCTGGAAACAGCAGAATGACGGCAGACGGCTAGCCATGGGTGTTGCGGGCATGGTCACTACTGTTGATACCGTACACTATGAAAATTATAGTTTTCCAGTCTGTGAGTCACACGACCCTCCAAGTACCCCAACACTCGCACGCCGGCAACCCCTTAGCCCTTGGGATCCTTGCAAATTTGAACCGCAGCCTGCGGAATAATTCCTAATGCCCTCATAAGCCCTAAACCCCAAAGCCTAAACCAGCAAGCTCCATACATGCCAAAACCGCTGTCCGGCACTTGAATTCCAAACAGCAAAGCCCTGAACGCTAAATCGCCAAACCCTAAACTTTTAAACCCTAAACTCTAAACCGAAACCCTGAGACCCTAAAACCCAAGCCTCCAAACCTCCCCACCTCCCAACGCCCCAATGCCCCCGGCCTCCTCCTTGCCCTCATCCTTGGCCTCCTCTGTCGCATCCCGACGCCGCGAGGCGAGGATCCGTGCGGGCGAAGCTGATGCCTCACGGTTTACGGCTTAGAGGGCTTAGGGTTTCGGGTTTAGGGGCTTAGGGTTTACCTGGACCCCAAAAGTCTGTGAAATTATGGCCTTTTTAGCTGTTATGATGGGTTTAGGGTTATTGTTTTACATACTTTTGGGGTGTAGGTAGGGGCTGCAGGGTTTAAGGTTTAGGGAAGCTCTGGGGCGAGGTTCTGGGTATATGTTTTAAGGTTTAAGATTTTTCTGGCAGGGTAATACTTGAAGTAGGGATTTTAGAGTTAAGGCTTGGGATTGTAGGGTTTACCTGGACCCAAGGGTAGATAATAATGAAGGCACCATAAATCCATAAATGGGGCATCCCATATATCATAATCCTTATTATGGGGACCTCCCTGTTTTTCGGAAACCCTAAACCCTGATCTTTAAATTGTAAACCTTATAAATCCCTATATGACCGTGGATAAAAAAAACCGCTTTGTCGCCCCGCCCCCATACCCCTGTTCTAGTTCTTACATTCCTTCTTTGCAGCCCCGCAAAAAAACTTGTCGCAAGGGTGCTTGTCCAAAGCAAGGGAATTCTGTATCCCTATGGCGCGGAATGGCCGCCCAAGCCTGTTACAAACCCGGAATGATTCACAGCCATAAATCCGCATACAAGCCCCTACAGGATACCCCTCATTTTGGAAACCCAAAATAAGCTATAGTCTCAACTCCTAGACTCCTAGTGCCCCCCTCAATTTCCACAATATTTTCCTCCCGAATAAATAGCCAACCCACTTTAAAGAAGTCAAGCCCTAAACCCTGCGTCATCCCCTTTGTAACCCCACTCTAAGGAGTGTAGACTGTAGCTCATACTAAGCGCTAATCCCTATAAGATACCGTATAATTCCAGTTTCCATGTCTTTCCATATTTTCATTTCCATTTGATTCTCCATCATTACAAATGAAGCCATAAACCCCTAAACACTAAACCCTAAGCCTAAAACCCTAAACCCTAAACGCAGAACCCTAAACCCCAAATGAGCTACTGTCTGAACTCCTAGTATCCCCCTTAATAACCCCTATAGTGCTTCTATAGCAGATGGCGAAAAGATGTAACTTCATCCACACGGCCCCGCTCTTCCACGGCGTCGCTCTGCCAAGCAGTGTGGGGCTGCACCATCGATCGGAGTACGTCTCGCTCCGGCTCCTTGAGCAGCGGGGAGAGCCGATTGATTCCCACTTGAGTGGCTCGGACGACAGCGACAAGCTTGTCGTTAAAGCTCACCTGAACGTCATCTCCATCGTCATCGCCACCTGCAACAGACAGCATGTTCACTGAAACCTTGCTGCAGTGGCAAAAAAACTCGAAAGCACAGCTCAAGAAATATTGTGACTCAGCTCAGGCCAGACAAAATGCCAAGGCGCCAGCCTGCCATGAGCGTGTTACCATGCCCTTGATCGCTATAGGTGATCGCATTGTCGGTGGGAGCTACACCGTCAGGTGGTGCCACGGCTTCCATGAGCTGCACGTCGCTCACGGTATAGCACGGATAGCGCCAGGCCTTTGGCAACACACATGCCAACGCCGAAGTGTATCCACCCATTTGTGATCCTGGTGCTTAGCCACCTAAGAACAGGCTGTGAGCTTGCAATATTGTGACAAGCAACAACGAACCACCCCACGAATGCTACGCTGCCCTGGATCACGTAGACCTTGTTGGGTGGGAGACGGCTCGACGACTCGCAGACGGCAACAAGTGCTGCCGCCCTGCCCGGCCTCGCTGCAACTTGCATTTAGCGAAACTGGACACGAAATCGTTCATGTTTGGTTTGAATCAAAATAAATACGCCCCTCCGACATCCGGAGATTAATTAATTAAGCTTGCCCTCCCGAGTTTTCGCACGGGTTGAGCACAAGGTCGTCAACCCTCTTGCCAGGGCGTACTATTGTGCCCGTTTTCCAGCTGGCAAATCCAGCTTCCTCGGACTCCAACTGGAATGGTTGGAGGTCGGTCTCCACCTGCGGTCAATGCAGTCTGCAGACAGACGGATTGAAAGTCAGGAGATTGCAAACTTCCGCAAGCACCAAAACACACACAATGGCGACAAGGCCTTTGATCAGCAGACTGACCCAGAAGGAACATCAAGCACTTGCGCAGCAAACTGACAACGAAAGTGGAGCAACTGGACGAAAAACACAAAAACCAGAGATTTGGAGCAAAAAATAATTTGCGTCTGATGGGCATTTGGAACCTTACACAAGTATCAACCCAGTAGGAGGACCGAAGATGAATTCGTTTGAACCACTGACAGATAGATCGGGGAAGGATGGACATCGACCACAAGCAATATCGCCTGAGACCCGGGACGTACTGAGAGGAGGATACAACCAGGTCCCTGAAAATGCACCAGTGCGTCGGCTGGAAGTGCACATACTTCCGCTTCCAAGCATACTTCTGGCAACTGGCTTATGTACAGTACCCGTACATGTTGCAAAGCACCTGATTCCAGCAAGGACTCATCCTGACCCTGTGGAATGGAATGCGCTTGACGATCAACGGCTTTCGTTCCACAGTGACCAGGTCATCCGGATGCCGCACCGCCGTGGTGAGGCCAAACCTTTAAAACTGCGCGCAAGTCAACCCGCCAGAAACTCAGTCGGACTTTAAGCATACGACCACACCGAGCATACGCTGTGCCCGCCTGCACCTGGTTGTCAAGCTCATGCCGCCTGTGAGGATTAGGCTCGCAGGCTGTGCGCAGCTTCAGCACAGCCAGCAGGAAGTAAGAAAGTCGTGCCACTGGTCCAGTCCAGCGCTTCGTAACATGAATCTGAATAGTTGTTAGCAGATACACATGACCCTGTATCACTCCTGGCTCCTTCATCTGTCTTGCAGCGGTGCGCACAACTACCAGGCTGTATTTGACATCATCCGGACGCCCCACGGACCGAATCTTTACGCACTGGTGTGGCACCATGACTCTCATACCAAGGACTGGGTTTACGACGACAATTTCCTTTGACCTCACGCAAATGCATTCCAATCAGTCTCTTAACGAACAAAGCTGACCAGACATTGCCACATATTACTGTTGCCCGAGACACGAGAAATGTTTCCTGCGAAGCCTCCGCGAAGAGGATGCCGCGTATCTGCGTCACGGCAGATAGATACCGTCCACTTCGCCACTTCATCTCGTGGCCCTCCATGCATCCAGGCGGAGCTGGCAAGAGTTTTTCAAGGACTCCAATCCAGGTCTGATGCACAAAGAAAGCAGCAAGAAGCCTGGAAATAGCTGGCGAGAACAAAGAGAAAGCCAAGAAACGCCTGCTCGCAAGCTAGCTAAGTTGCTGCAGTGGCCAAATTATCCACGAAATTGGTTTTGGACAAGCTAAAACCGAAGACTTTTGGTCAAAACTCAGGTCAAAACTCAGGGACCCAAACCCTATACAACTTCTATAAACCCTAAACCCTAAAACCCTAAATCCTAAACCCCTAAACCAACCCTAAGCCCTAAACCCTAAATCGCTAAGCCCCCGACTGAGTGACTGGGAAGTCGAGGTAGGGCTTTGGGTTTCTCCTCACAGGCGGAAGCCAGAATTGTTCAGGGTTTGGGGAGTTTAAAGTTTAGAGTTGTGCGGTGTTAGGGCTTTTGGGGTTTTAGGGTTAAAGCTTTCAGGGTTTTAGGGTTTAGGATTTCAGGGTTTCAGGGTTTAGAGTTTTTTCAGGTTTAGGGTTTAAGGGTCAGCGTTTAAGGTTTTTTGGTTCAGGGGTAAAGGGTTTAAGGGTTTCAGGGTTTTAGGCTTTAGGGTTTAGAGCTTATGGTTCGGGGTTTAGGGCTTGGGGCTTCGGATTTAAGGTTTAAGGGTCGAATGAGTCAACGAGCTGTGTCTAGGACCCCTAGATGGTAACCCTTAACCCATGAACCCTAAACCCTGAGTCCTTAAAAAACAAAAACCCTAGGGATCCAAGTATACCAAAAACACCAAAAGTGTGCAAATACTGTATTACCAACATTGGGCCATTTGGACCGCTTGGGTAAACACGAAACAATTATGATCCGTCTGCCGGGAGCCTGACAACACATACGTGCTAAAGGAGCGCGGTGAAAACTCGAAGCGCCCATGGTTTAGGGTTCAGGGTTTACCTAAACCCCCAAAAGTATGTAAAATGATAGCCTGAAACCCATAATAACAGCCATAAAGGCCATTATTTTACATACTTTCAGGGTTTAGGCTTTAGGGATTCAGGGTTGCAACCCTAAAGCCTAAGCCCTACACAACCATGAGGTCACTCCCCATGCGCAACTTCAGCATACAGGACTTTGGCTTGCTGCACCGGCGCTCTTGGAGAAAGTCAAAATGAGAATCGTCCAGTTCACCTTTCAATACAGGTAGAAGAGAGAAGCAGGGCGCTGCTCTGGCAAAACTTGCCCCTGCGTCCGGAACACATGAAGCAGCCGTGAAGTCTGGTCACATGAGCCATTGTCTAAACTCCTAGTATCCCCCTTAAAAACCCCTATAGTAGTCCCCTATATAATTCCCTGTATAACCCCTTAAGGAGTTTAGACCCCTAAACCTTAAACCCTAAACCTTAAACCCTAAACCTTAAACCCTAAACCCTAAACCCCAAACCTTAAACCCACATCAGGACTTTGGTGTCTCAGTGCCCTGAGCTTTTCCCCGCAAACTTTTCGCCACCTGCTTAGTCTGCGGCGAGGTTATTGCGGATTTTAGCCTACACCCCGAAACTCGAATCCTAAGAAGGTTTAGGGTTTAGGGTTTAGGGGTTTAGGGCTTAGGGTTTCCTAAGAAGGAAAACTGCTGCGCAACCCAGAAGCCGTCATTTTGGGGGACTTCATCGTTGGAGATTCAGGGTAAGTACAACCCCATGATGACGGGTACCTATAACGCGCTCCTGACCACCTCAAGAGACTTATAGGGCCATCATTGGGCTAGAATCCCTATATACCACTTTAAAGGGACCTAGGGCTTCCATTTCATTTGCCACGTTCTATAACCCCTATAATCCCCATTAACCAGAAACTGCAAGCAGCCCATGGCAGTTACACGGCACTGAACTACTGTTCCCACGATAGAAAGAAGGTCACAGGGGGATACGTACTAATGTACGAGACACACACACACACACACACACACACGTACCGGTAGTATACCATGTTAGGGAGTCTGCCCATTGATGCAAAGGGGGGGTGGGAGTGGAACCCAGCAATAAAACAACATTTGTCTTCCCTCTAAAGCTCCTCCTTCGGCACCTGCATGGTTGGACACCCTAAACCCCTCAACCTCTAATACGGTATACCGTTAAAACGCTGAGCACTTAACCCTAAACCCCTAAAACCCTACATTTTCAAACCCCAGGCACGTTAACCCTAAACCCCGAAACCCTATACCTTTAGAGCCCCTAAACCCCTTAACCCTAAAACCATATGCATTCAAAACCGGGCGGTTTGCAAAGTTTAGGTTTACGGTTTAGGGGTTTGCAAATTTTAGGATTAGGGTTTAGGGCTTTGCAAGCTTTAGGATCTGGGCTTTACCTGAATCCTAAAAAGATATATGGTAGCTTCCCAAAATCAGGGACGCCAGTATAGAACCCAGTATTTCATAATCCCTATTGTGGGGAGCCACCAAAAAGTACCCCTAATTCTAGGAAACCCCCATATGTATATATATATATAAGTGCAGATTAAGGGTCTGTTTGGCTCTGTGCAGAATACTGGGGCTAACAGTTTACCTACTTTCTGGGTTTAGGTAGGTTTTAGGTCAAGATAGATAGGTTTGCTTGGCACTTGGGGTTTGGTGGGGCTTGAGTCAGGGCTTTGGGATTCTTAGTTTAAGGCCAGGGCTCTGACAAGTCTAGGGTTTAGGGCTTAGGGCTTAGGGCAGCATCTAGGATTTGCGGAGGTCCGCAAGTAGCTGGAGAAGATTGCCCACATGTTTGGGTTTGCTTTTTCCAAGGTAGCTACCTAGTCCTCAAACCCTAAACCCTAAAACTCCAGGAGCAATGATGTGAGGATAGAAGTTGGAATCTGAACCAGAAGCTAGATGGTTGCAGATGCTTCTTCTATTGGTTAGGACAGTAATAGCTACTTCTCTAGGGTTTAGGGAGTAGGGCGGCAGGGGGCATTACAAGAGGCCCTGAGCAAAAATGCTTTCAGGTATATATACGGTAAGGGGGCAACACCCAGGTTGTCAGCAATCAGGAGCCAGCGGACATTGTAATCACTGCCTCAAACATGATCAGAAATACAAAGGCTTGCCCATCCAAATGAATTGAATGTCGGTGGCAACTGATTCAGTGCGTAAGAGGCGGAAAATGAATGGATATGGGTTCCTTATTAGGGACTATACTAGGGACTATACTGAACAACGGGGGAGGCTCCCTATGTCAACTGCTAACGGTCCGTTGTTCAGGCTAACAATGACCGGAGCTCATATTATGTCGCCGGTTATCCCTAAACCCTAAACCCTAAACCCATTACCCCTAAACCCTAAACCGTCGTACTAAGTTACACTGACCCTCCAAGTAAGGCTCTGAGGAGGTCTTGCTCTTCAGGGCAAAGGTGTCTAGTGCGGAAGCTTAAACAACTACGTAGCACCATTGTCCCCATATATGTCTGTATACATATACACCATATGTGATACTTTTATACTTCACCGCAAAAGTCCTATCGCTTGAGCCCAAGTCCTTCGACTCCAGGTACTCTTTGATCTCAGAGTTTTGGCATTGCTCCTCTGTCGCAGTGGCGATTCAATCAAGGTGTGCTACGATTACCCACGGCTGTTTTCAAAATCCTGCGCCTGCACCCCAAACCCAAACCCTAAAATCCTAAACTCAGTAACCTAAACCCTTAACCCGAAGACCTAGAACCTAACCCTAACATCTAAACCCTAAACCCAAATCGCTTCGGGTACGGAAAGAAACTTGGAATGACAAGCTACTCCGTACGGGTCCAAGGACTCAAATCATGGGGTATTCGGGCCCAACCACAATAATCTGAATGGTATTTGGGTCCTAAAGGCCTCTTATTTGGGTCCTGGGACGATAATCTGAATGGTATTTGGTGCCTATAAAGCCCTACTATTTCGCTCCTTAGAGCCTTAGGGACCCACCAGACGAAGAATTCAAAGGGCAACCAGGGTAAGGGATAGGGCGGCAGGCTGGGAAAGATTTGAGGTTTAGGGTTCAGGGGCTGTTCTGGGTCGCGTAATCGCTCGAGATGGCCCCCCCTGCTAAGAGAAACAGTTTTTAGGATTCAAAATCTGCCGGGGCTTCCTAAAATTAGCCGTTTAGGGCTGAAGGTTTAGGGAGAGTTGGGTGGGGTCCTAAAATTAGTGGTACCATTTTTTGGCTCCCAATAGGTGGGATTATAATATGTTGCTGTCTATATTGGGTTCCTCCTTTTTATGGAAACTACCATGTGTGCCCAGATGGTGGTTTACCAGTATGCATGTCCCCTGGGATTCACATGAGGTACACCCGGCAAATGACCCTAATCCCCAAACCTGAAACCCCAAACCCTAATCTGCGTTAATTGCTTAAAGAAAGGAGCGGAAGAGCCAAGTGCGCAGGATCTGTTGCGGGTCTGCGTTGGCGATGTGCGAAGTATGGGGAGATACCCTAATTACTTAGGAGTCCCTTGAAGGGTTTATAAGGGATGTGTTACCGGGGTTTGGGATTGTTTCCCCAAATTAGAGGATGTAATAAGCATCATGGTATATTGGCATCTACGTTGTAATTTCCCTAAGTGGGAGGGGACCCCCAAAAAAGGACCCCAAAATACGATAAACCTTATTACCCCAAAGTTTGTGGAACCCCATATTGAAGTCCCCTTATTTCTGCAAAATCCCGTATAGCCTGAGACCTCGCACCGCCGCATGTTTCTTGCGCGGGTTAGGGTTCAGGGTTTAGAGTTCGGGGGCTTTGGGGCTTAGGGTTTCGGGGCTGGATCGCAAAAATGAATCAAAAACCCTCATTGTTCGACATATTTTAGGATCCAGGTAGACCCTAAACTTTTAGGCCCTAAACCCCAAACGGGGGTGAAGTGGTGTCTGCCACTCAGCAAGGGATGCCCCACGCGGTTTTGGGTTTAAGGTTCAGGCATGTAGGATTTAGGGCTTAGGCATTCTGTGCAGTGTTCAGCTGTTTTCAAGTTGGTTCCCAAATAGTTCCAATACATACAACTTGCTAACCTGGGATGTTAGTTCAGCTATGGTTTAGGGCAGAGAACGGAGGAAATCTTGCACCACCTGGTGGACAGTACTGTATACCTCAGCAAGCACTATGGTTTCGGGGTCCTAGGAGGTGCAAGACTTCTTCCATCTACAAAGAAACTAATACCAAAAAAGATTGGCCACTTGGGAGTTGGGTAACAGCACTTGTAGGAAAAGCTCTGGGGGCCTATGTGACGATTGGTGGGGTACATGATTCAAAGGACAACTGCGTAGCGGGATCACCTCTCCATCATGGCCCATGCGCTGTAGCCCTGCAAACGCATTTTCTGAGTTAGGGCTCTTGCATTTTGATGCAGTCGACGCAAAACCCGGCGCAAGATCACCGGTGCTGACCCGTATTGACCGCACATGGCACCAAAAAAAAGAGCACATGTGTGGACTGCCTGTTGGACAAATAAGCCATGCCGGTGGAAGAACTAAGCTGACAGAGATCAAGTTTCCGGCCACGGTTTGTACTCATGCTCGACCGCGACCACTGATCCATGGACTGTGACTGTCTCATTGATGAAGGCTTTTGCATTGTCGGCAGCTCCCGCGGCATCAGGAACTGCCGCGGATTTCGTTCCTCACTGGATTCAGAAATACAACCCCGAGCTCAACCATTTTCCATGTGGGGTAGTTCTGCTGAAATCTACGGATCTCCCCTGAGGTGGGTTACGCACAGCAAATTTCAGGGATTAAGATACCAATGTGCACTTGTTGAAGGCTCAGAGACTAAGAAAGCGTTCCTTGAAGGTCCCCTAAACCCCCTATATCCCCCACCCCCCCCTATAGGTCCCCCAACCTAACTTTAGTCCGTTGCTTCCCTAGTAATTACCAAGTCCGCTCAGTCTCCGAGTAGTCTGAAGACGTGTAAAGACCTCTAGCTTGCTCCAGCTACTCATAACTTCCCCCACTACCCCTAGACCCTAAACCCTAAGCCCTAAGCCCTAAACCCCGCTTGTACTATTCCCCTTGAATGTCTTTTTAAGAAAAGAGAAGGCCAACTAAATCCAATTAGGGCGAAGTTGGGAAGAACCTGGGGAAAACGCATGCGCAACAGTGGGGTTTTAGGATTTAGACAGGAAGCATGTCTAAAACTGGCCCTAAGCCCTACCGTATAAATCCGTAAACACGAATACAGGGGCCCTTAGTCGTTACCAATCTCCTTTGGCGCTCTATTCGAGGTCCCCTTTTCCAGAGATCTAGGACCAAAACCATTGTCGCAATAAACCCTCTATGACGTCAACTTCCACATAGCTACATTCTCCATCATACCCTTGTAGATCCTAAACCTAACGCCCGAAACCCTCACCCCGATATAGCCCTGTATCCACATATCTACATATATCCCCAAACCCTCAACCCTAAACCATATACTGGCTTTAGGTAGGCCCCTACCTCAACTTCCCTCAACCCACCCAGATGCGAGGCTCCAGAAGATAGCTCTTTGCTCGGTGGGCGCGCCACTCCCCTTGTTGGTTTAGGGCTTAGGATTTAGGGCTTAGGGCTTAGGGTTGTCAGGATTTAGGGTTGTAAGGGTTTAGGGTTGTTAGGGTTTAGGGTTGGAGTTGGATACAATAGGAGTACAAGGGAATCCCAAATGGTTAAGAGAGTCTAATGTCCAAGCTTAGTCCCACGAAGTGTTGAGGAGTTGGATACGTGAATGGTGCGGTTCAGAGATTCAGGAGTTTAGGGCGTCGGGTTCAGGGTCTAACCCTCGACCCTAAACCCACATTTGGGCTCCTACATACATGCGTTTGTATGAGCGGGGCGCGGAATGGATGATCTGTGGAGCCGTCAAATTTGAATGAGGCATTAGTGTCAGGTCGGGCTGCGATTGCCAACAAACCCTGAAACCTGAAAACCTTACAGCCCTCAAAACCCTAAAGCCCTGAAAGCCGTAAAGCCTAAATCCTAAAGCCTAAACCCTAAACTCTAAACTCTAAACTCTCAACCCGTACAACCCTAAAACCCTAAAGCCCCAAACCCTAAAAACAAGTACAATGATCCTTTTAGGCTATTCTTTATGGTTTGGGTTTAGGGTTTAGGGTTTAGGGTTTATCATTTTACCTTTTTGGGGGGTCCAGGTATTCGCTTAACCCATGCCAAGCCTCGCAGAATCCTTTGATTGGATTTCACGTCTGCGGCAGACTTTGGACAACCCTTTCCATATGTCTTTAGGGTTTAGGGTTTTAGTATGTTTTAGTGTTTCGGGTTTATAGGGTTAAGGGTTCAGGGTTTAGGGATTTGGGGTTCAGGGCTTAAGGTTTAAGACGTTCGTGCAGGTTGATACCTGAATCCTCCATTAGGATCAATGGCAAACCCGGAACCGTGATTATGAAACTTTCCTGAAGCTAGACTCTCCGCCTACCCGCTCTTATACCCTACATGCCCACTATTAGGGACCATATACCCCGATGTTCAGGTACAAAAAAGGAGGGTCCTTGATCAGATCCTGACAATAAAGCGGCTAGTCGCAAGGCGAGACCGCGCAGCCAATGCGGCAACAAAACCTAGACCTTGGCCTTCCTCTGGGTTTAGGGTTTAGGGTTTAGGGTTACTATTCTTACTATTGTTGCTAGTCTTATTATTGCTACTATTATTACTATTGTTACTCTTCTTACTGTTTTAAGCACAGCAGGACTTCTTACCATGGCGTGACACGTGTTAAAATGAAACTACACCCCCCTTGCGATTTTAAGGACCCTAAAGACCCTAAACCCTAAACTCGAACTTTACAAAGCTCTTTGGGGGGTTTCATGCTAGCTTTGAGGAGAGTAGCCCTAAACCATGGGCATTACACCAGCACCCCTGAAAACCTACATCCCATGGCCAGGGTTCCCGATTCACAGTATAAAACATATGAAAGTCATGGTCTCGGGTTGAGGTAGACAAAATCCCCGTCCCCGCATGCTAGGACCAAGCATATAAAGGTCGCACCACAAATCCCATGGAACTGCACAGCATCGCAAAAATAACACATCAGAACGGCGAAACATCCTCACAAGGGTGCAACAAGTTGTTGGCTGTCAACTAAAAGCAATGGCTCCACGTACCCAAGTGCTACAGCATTACTTGGCTTTTGGAGCCTAGAGCCGTAACAGCTCCCCAAACTAAAGCCCACCCTAAACCCCAAACCCTAAACCTCAAACCCAACCACCACACTGCCGGTGCCATGGGGATGCGCCTGCTCAAGCGTTGAAGGTATTCATAACCAACGTACAACTAATTGGTACTTATGTCCCAACTTTAAGCCTTCTAGGGTTATTGCCCACATATATCTGGTACTTGAGCCTCATTTATCGTCGTTTTAAGGATTTGGGTCATAAGGTGCTATAAATACTTTCGTTCTGTTTTGTTATACATATTTGGGCCTTGAGTACCAGATATTCTTGGGCTACAATTGCCCGGAACCTCCAAGCCCCAAAGCCTACAGCATATACCCTATACCTCTACCTTAACCCCTAAACCCTCATCCCAAAACCAAATTCCTAAACCCCAGACCCGAAACCCTAATCCCTAAACTCTCAACCCTAATTATCCACTTCAACCCCAAGCCCGAACCCTAATCCAAAACTCCCAACCCAAACCCTAAACCCTAAATCCTATATACCCTAAGCCCCAAACATGAATCCCTAATCCCAACACTAAACCCTCACCCCTAATCCTAAAACCTATAGGGCGCGTGCGTTTCAGCTGCTCCCGCTGCAACTTTAGCGAGCGGGCCTTCTGAAACTCCTGACGCATTACTTAGACTTCCACACCCGGTATAAGGTTAAGGGTTCAAGGGTTAAGGTTCCTACCTAGACCTCTATACCACCCCTTTTGTGGGTTACTTAATTTGTATATAGAAGATACTAGGCCTCAAGTTAAGCATCCTCCACCTTCCACATAGCCATAAGAGAGGGGCCCTTTCAAGGGATTACAAGGTTTAAATAAGGCTATTAAGGGGTATAGACCTCCCACGTATCCATTAGACAGAGGCCCTTTAAGGGGTTACCCTGGGGTTATATAGAGGCTATGTAGGGGTCTAGACCTCCCACATACCCAGAACAAAGGGGCCATGTGGGGTTTGTATAGATTTTTCACAAAGGAGAACAAACGTCCCAGATACCCATGAGAAAGGGGCCCTTTAAAGGTATTATGTAGGGTTGATGTAAGGGCTGTATAGGGGTATAGACCTCCCGCATAGTCACATGAGAATAGCCTTCATACGCATTAATTGTTTTGGGGGTTCAAGGCTGTTATCATTACTACCATTGTCTTTGTCGTCGTCATACGAATACGACTAGTATGACTCGTATGATTATGACTACGATGCCTCATTATGGGTATTTGGCAGGTCTAGGTTTGGGTTTGAGGTTTAGGGATTATGGCAAGGTTGATAGGGTATGCCTCCCCAAAGCTATCATGGAACCTGCAGGAACGCTGCTTATGGCTGCCCACTTTACATCTACAAAATCTTAGAACGTGACATCAAGAACTTAGGGAAATCCTGTAAATACAAACCACCATTACAGGTGAGGCCGCGTGATGTTGTCATAATTTGCCGCTCGGTTGTCTGATGGTTCGAGTTTTACTGCACATGAGCCTGTTTTTTTTTATGAACAACGTTTGAGGTTTTAGGGTGTAACGGCGAGTTTCCAATGAGGGGACTTTATACAAAGGGTATATAAGGGCCATATCGGGACAATGGGGAGTTAAATTTTGAGTATACAATAATGCCCAGAAACTAATGGATATGGGTTCCAGCCTGTATTGCACAGAAACTTTGGGGCGTGGATGATAAGCCCTGCGCCCTAGAATACTAAGAACAAGAAGAAATTAAGGATGATAATAATGGACCATAATTCCAAGGATGCGCCACCTGCAACCTACATAGCATTTGTAGTCCTACCTACAAGATTATAGGTCTTTTCAAGATTTTATCCATGTTTATAAAGAAGGCTGTAGCTGTAGTTGCTAAGCAGCCCCCCAAAAAATGATCTTCATAATACCTGCGCCCAAAATGGCGCCCCTAATTTTTGCGAGCCCTAATCCCTATAAACCACTATGTAATCCCAGCTTCCATTTCACCTTCCACTGTTTTTCCATTTGGTTCTCCATTGGGGGATATTACCCGGGAAACCCACAAGTAATTTCTAAGCTTCAAACCCTAAAGTTTACTACCATCACTTAGGGAGTGTGGGGCGGATTTTTGAGTTTACAACCTGAGAACTTATAGGAAATGTGGAACCCCACGTAATGGCAAGTTTTATATGGGCTTGAGGGTGAAGGGTTTAGGGTGTAGGGTTTAGGGGAAGGTCCTTCCAAATTTGGTACCTGTGGAGTCCTGCTGCTTGGTCCCATTCCTTCTGTTCGTCGGGGAATTCGACTCTTGGGGGACTTAAATGCAACACTTGCCTTGCAGAACGTTGATCCCACCAGTGTTGCGTGCAGTGCCTCGCGCACGATCTGTTCCATCTTGCCATGGCTCACCAGCCGACGCTTAAGTAGTGCCCGGCGAGGTCAGCTAAGTGCTGTAGACGGGCTCTCCTTCTCGTCTCACGAACCCTTTCGTTCCATATCCTGGGTGTGAAGCTTTCAGCGTCCCCTGGCCGTGAGCCTGCAGGCGTCAGGTCCGTTGACATCTGAAGACAGGTTTGCCGAGCGCTTGGCCTCGAAGCTTTTACTGCAGAGGATCTTGGATAATTTGCGGGCCTAACTAAAAACCTTAAACTTTCGCTAAATCACATACCCTACGCCCCAAACCCTCAACCTTGCGCTCTTGTTCCATGTGTACCTTTGGAACGTATTGTGCCTTTTGCGGCCACTTGGGCTTTTTGGAATCAAGTTCAGCTTGTTGAAACTTTTTTGAACCTTTGGAAGCATGCTTGAACCCATTTGAATTTTTTGGAGATTTATAAGCCACGGGGCAATTTTTGGAAGCGCGCATTGCTGGCCTTTTTCAGATTTTTGGGCCTGGAAAAGCGCCCCAAGAGCCCCTGTTGTGAACAAAATGCCCACAGCAGGAGCAACAAAGAAGTCAACACCCGCCCAAAAGCCTCACAAAACTCTGTATTCGGGCTTTTGGACTCTGGAGCCAATTTGAGCCTCTTGGAACCAGTTTGGGACTCTTGGATCCCATTTCTGCTTTCCGTCCAAATTTGAGCCTCTTGCCGCCATTTGGGCTGTTTGGAGCCAATTTGGGCCTTTTGGCGTCAGTGTGAGCCTTGCTACCCAAGGAGCCCAAAATCCTTGAGACCCGGGATCGAGCGGGGGACCTTCAGATCCTAGCGGTCATAGTGTAACTGGCTTACGTATACGCGACGCGAACGTTAATAAGGTCATGATGGTTGGGTTACAGGTAACACTTACTAAGTGGGTTAGGGTATGGAGCTTCTTACATTCTTTTTGCAGTTGATGTTATCAAGAATGAGATACCCCCGAACCCCAACATATTCTTTATTCCTGTATACGAACTACTACATTACCCTAGAAGCCCCCCCAAACCCTACACCCTAAACCCCTACACTCCTAACCCGTAAACCCTACACCCCTTAAAACCCTAAACCCCTAGACCCCTAGACCCCTAAACATCCCTAAGCACACTCCTGCAGGCGGTTGATGGCTTCTTGTTGCCGTCGTTCGATGTCCACGTTGCACTTGAGCTGGCCAGGGCACTGAGGCGAGGAGGGCAAAGGGCTTCAGGGCTTGGGCCTTGCAGCTTAGGATCTATGATTGAGGACTTGGGATTTAGGGTTAGGGCTTACAGGTTTGGGGGTCTGCGAATCATGCAGGGCTTGGGCGTTAGGGCTTAAGGTTAACTATTAAGGTTTTACGGTACGCGGGATTAAGGATTTAAGGCTTACTTTGGGTCCTGCCCCTACCCATTAACAGTCCATAAAAGGGCCATATCAGTGGCTCTATATGATTAGTAGAAACATCATCCAACTGTTAACGTGTGTATATAAACAGTACTCAAGGTTTACTCTTTTTCTGCCTCAAGCCTCAGGCATAAGCTCTTATGGCTTGGCGCGGGTTTTAATGCTTCTTCTACGATACTTCAGCTGTTGGGCCCAAAGTTTAAAGTTAATTCGATGGGAGAGTTGTCTAAGGAACGACTTCGGGGTCACAGGCTCAGGCAGTATTCCTCGGTCTAGGGGCTAGGGGTTGTGGGTCTACGGTCCAAAACTAGAAAGGTATCTGCGTTCGGCAGTGCTGCTCCTCGTCTACATCTCGCCTTTCTCACAGGGCCCTCAGGAGGGGCGGGCTTTGTAGTACCCTAAGGGTCCAAGGACCCAAATAATAGAATTATATTAATGGTACTTGGGTCCTAAAGCCCCATTCTTGGGTCCTTGGACCCTTAGGGTCGCCGTGCCGGTGAACTTAAGTCCAGGGCTTGGGACAAGGTTGCGGCTCTGGATTACATGGTCCGAATTAGGGATTACTTTTCTATGTCAGCCACCACTATTAAGGGGGTTATATATAAGAGAATATATAGGGATTTAGGGTTTAGGGTTTAGGATTTAGGGTTTAAGGTTATTTTTTCTCTGCTTAGCTAGAGCCTCTTAAGCTGGCAAGTTACCAAAACCACATAGTGGTCGAAAGCTACATTGCAACCATGGACCCAGCCTTTGCCAGTGCAGGCCACTAACCAAGACTACTTATATGGGAGCTTCAAAACCCTAAGCCATAATTCCTAAACCCTAAATCCTAAACCCCCAACCCTAAACCCTAAATCCTAAACCCTAAACCTCCAACCCTAAACCCCCCCAACCCTAAACCCCCCCAACCCTAAACCCTAAAACCTACAGAATCCTTAGTAAATACCCCCAAGACTCTCATCTGCCCCTATACCCCGGAGCGTCCCTGAGTCCTCCCCTTGTGGTGAGAAATCAGATGGAGGGTATGTAGGGATATATTTAGGGTTCAGGGATTAAGGGTTTAGGGTGTAGGGATTAAGGGTTATAGGGTTTAGGTATAGGGTTTAGGTATTAGGGTTTAGGAAGCAATGGATTTTAGTTATAGGGTTTACGGCTTTTAGTTTCTAACTATAAGGGTTACCTTTTTTGGAGGTTCCTATAATCAGGACTATAGTATTTTGGGGTCTATACTAGGGTCTCCCTATTCGCGAGCAGCCCCCGGAATTAGGTTGGGATGTAGTATATTATGGCCTCACTAGTACTGGGGTACCAGGTAGTGGGGGTCCTAGGAGTTCCTAGTAGTACACTTTCTCCACCCTAGTATCTCTTTCTGCCGAACCACTTTTTCGGCCTGTGAAGGCCAATACTACACCACCCACTCCAAATAGGATGTCTGGAGTTAGAGGATTTAGGGTTTGGGGTCTTTAAGGTATATAGGGCTGAGGGTTGAGGGTTTTAGGTTTAGGTGAAGCCTGATGAAACACCAGCTAGGAGAAGCAGGGGGGCGCATCGTAGACTTTCATATGCCATCCGCACGGGAAATCCCTCATTCTCCCCTAAATCCTACTAAACCCTAAATCCTTTTGAGCTCCCTGAAAGGAGACGGCAAACTCCCGAGCTCCGTTTTGCGGCGTCGCAGTCCCTTCATCATCTTCTGCGCTAGCGGCTGCGCTTGCGGCGGACGCGGCGGCCAGGCACTCCTTCAACATTATATATATATATGTATATATATGAAGAGGGAGATAGGTGGGCAGATGTGCGGATATATATATATATATACTTGTATATATATATATCTAAAGATATACATACAAAGAGGTCCAAGGTTTCCTGCCTAGAGTTCAGGGTTTTGGCTTAGGGTCCAAGTGTCAATCAAAATGAGGCATACCTGAGTTCAAACAGGCACTCAGCGCACTTGTGGGGCTCAGGTTAGTAACTACCCAGTTAACTGGACTCTATAAGGAGTTGCACCAAGACCCTGCAGTGCTGCAAGCTAGTAATCAACCGTGCTCAGGGGACATAGCCTACAACAGATCTCCTTTCGGTTTCTTGAATGCAGAGTCCAATCGGCCCCTTGTCCAGATAACTACTCATGCTGCAAAAGCTGGAGCCCTAAGCCGCGAAGATTAAACGTTGCTACCCCAACCTGTCTAACCACATCGCACCTGCCTTCGGCCTTTTCTTTAAACATGTGGCGATAAGTGCGGGAATCACAAGCAGTCGATAACTGCGTGAATCACAAGCAGTGGCACGAAATAACGTGCACAGAAAGGGCACACGGCCATGGCAAAAAAAAGAAGATTGAAGCTCGATCCTTGATTTAGCTTCATCCTTAGACCCTACAGGGTTTGGGTTTAGGGTAAGGTTTAGGGTCTAGGGTTTAGGGTTTTAGGGTTAGGGTTGGGGTTTAGGGTTTAGGGTAAACCCCAGCCCCTAAATGCCAAACCCCTAAATCCTAAACCTGTAGCACTAAACCCCTGAACCTTGGATACTCCCCCCACTCAGGAACAATTGCAGACTGTTAAAAATTTGAATATGTTGATGCGCTTAATCTGACCCCTATTATGGACTGTGACAAGGTGGGGCAGTACCCAACCTGAACCCTAAACCCTGGACCCTAAACCCTAAACCCTGAACTCTAAATCCTTGAACCTTAAATATATCCCTATATACCCCCCATCTGATAAGTCCTAAACCCTACCGGTAACCCCAATTACCTACAGTTTAAGAGGAATCACCCCTTAATTAGTAGGTATAACCCATAAAACTGTAGGTAATTGGGGCCACAAGTAAACCCTAAATCCCTGAAGCCTAAACTAAACCCTAAACCCTAAATCCCTGAACCCTAAATCCCTAAATCCCTAAACCCTAAACCCTAAACCCCTCAACCCCAAAATCCCTGAAGCCTAGACAACAAACATCACCCGACGGCTCCACGCGCTGCACGCGAATGGCACTCTTCAGCCTGAGCTTAGGGGGGTTGGGGTTTAGGGGTTGGGGTTTAGGGTCTATAGGGTTTAGGGTTTAGGGTTTACCTTAGGGTTTAGGGTTGAGGGTTTAGGGCCGAGCTATTTTTCCGTGCTTGGGCACTTTGCCGCCTTGTCAAAATAAGATACTCAAAGGGCCTATGTTTAGGGTCATTTAGGGTTTAGGTGGCTCCATGTAGCTATCTGTATATGCATGGGCCCAAAGCACGAATATAGGAACCGCTTTGAGCACTACTGATATTTGATATGATATGCCTACATGTACCCTTTGGAGATAAAGCATGCCTGTAAACCACCATCATCCGGGACAAGAAAGCCATTTATCAGAGATTTTGGGTACAGACCTAGGCATTAGGGCCTGGGATTTCGGGTGAAAACATCGAGCTAGCTAATGGCTCCTGCTAAGGGGTTTGGAGAGAGAGAGAGTGAGAGAGACATATGTGTATATATATATATACTTGAGAGCAGCGCGCACGAAAGCTAGACTACAGCAGCTGAGGCAGGAATTTTTTCTCGTAAGGAGAAATGTGAATGCTTTGTATATACATCTGTGACCGTCTCACACTGTCCGCTTTGCTTGCCAAAGTTTGCAACACTGTCATGCCGTCCTCTCTGATTGCCCGAAAAGCATTCTAAAGCTGTGTGGAACATTGCACGTTAGTCTCTCTATGCAAGCCTGATAACCTGAATCGCAATGCAGGCAAGCAAAT